>JBBPCX010082926.1:15639-27490 GCA_037974365.1 Hydrocynus forskahlii | reverse complement strand
GAAAGAAGGATTGGGAGGCCTTACCATTACACCAACAGGGACTTTAATGACATTTCATTCAAATACATAGGCTTTAATATGGAGTTGACTCCCCCCCCCCCCACGCCCCCTTGCGACTAGAACAGCTTCCACTGCTATTGGAAGGCTTTCCACAAGATTTTGAAATGTGTTTCTGGGGGAATTTGTGCCCATTCATTTTGTAGAGCATTTATGAGGTCAGACACTGATGTTGGACAAGAAGGCCTGGCTCGCCATCTCCATTCCAGTTCTTCCCAATGGTGTTGGATGGGGTTGAGGTCAGGGCTCTGTGAATGCCAGTCAAGTTCTTCCACACCAAATTCATCCAAACATGTCTATATGGAGCTTGCTTTGTGCGCTGGAGCACAGTCATGCTAGAACAGAAACGGGCCTTCCCCAAAATGTCCAAAATGGCTTGGTATGCTGAAGCTTAAAGGCTGCCCTTCACTGGAAGTAAGGGGCCACCTGAATTCAGTAATTAAGAGGTTTGTCCCAATACTTTTGTCCATACAGTGTATCTGCGGATATTGGTTATCAGAATTTTCCTCTTGTACTTTGTGAAGGTAGCGGACACATGTTTGTAGTGATCAGACCCTAACTGCCAGCTTCTCTAAAGACATTCTTTCCTTTGCTAGAATGATTATGTGGTTTTACTTTACTTTGCGTAATGTTTGGCTCCTTTTTTCTGTTAATCAATTTTGTGATATTTGTGTGTGACTCCCTCCCCATCCCTCACTGTCATTCAGACCTACCAGATGAATCTAAGGTGTGCCCGTTGTCAGAAGGATGGCTTCTCCAGCCTGGATAGAATCAAAAGGAGATCCAAAGCTAAGTGCCCTCGGGAATGGTGCTCAAATATGTCTTGTCAAGGCTGTGGAACCTCAAGACAGAATCCAGCTCAACACAGTGACAGTGAAGGCACAGTGTCTGACAGCGAGTTTGTGCGCCACAAGAAGGAGCGTTCCACAGTGCTAGTCAGGAGATACCTGAAGAACAATCGGAAAGTCGTAAAGACGGTATGCCCAGGCACCAGAGCCATTGCGAGGATCCTGCCCCCTGGCTGTATGTCAGAAATAGTGTGGCAGAACGATTGCAGAAGAATGTCTCCCCTGAGTGAGATGTGTACCATTGCAGCTTGCTGCAAGTACGATCGAGTGCTTCAGGCCATCCAACTGCACGTCTCCAGGGCTCTTCTCACCTATCCAAGGGTCAGACTGGCAAAGGTAAGACTGCTCTGTATAGTAAAGCTGCATGTAGTATGAATGGTTCCTTTGTGGACAGAGGGCAACTCAGATGTTTTGAGTTATTATGAATGGGCCTCTCTTTCTCAGGCTGCTGCAGGATTCCTTGGCTGAATTCTGGATTAGCCTGTTGTGTTTGTCTTTGGGCTTGCTGCATGCACATCTGCATGCAATAATTGGTGTTTGCAGAGAAGTTTAGTTAATCTGTCATTTGTATTTATAAGTGAGCTAAATTTTAGTGCTTGTAAATATTTGCATGTATTTTAGCCAGATCAGGTCTGAATGACTTAAGTGCAGTAAGCATTCTAATCACGAAAGTGTAGTGTCTTAGGTGTCTTGGGATCGGTTTGAAACGCAACAAGGTCTATTCAACACTGTAAGGCAAACTATGCTCATGGAACAACTGAAAGATTTATTGCGTGATGGGTGCTTGTTTTCAGTTTTTGGCTCTGTGTAACATGAAGTGTCGTAAAAATTGTCAGTGTTGTGGTTGGCGTAGTCAAACTATTTTAAAGAACACATAGCAGTTCCAGTGCTAGCTTGTAAGCAGTGGAAAATAAGTAACAAAATGACAGTTTTAGTTCTTGTTGCAGTAGAAGATCACAGATTAGTAGAAGGTGATCACGTTTTGCAGTAGTTTCCCAGACATTGCATGGAACAGACCTTTTACTAATAGTTTTGTAAAATTCGCTGCTAGCTGTGTTTAAGATTGTTTTAGCACCATCCATGTTTGTTCTGTGGGGCAGGACACTGGACCCCCTGTTTGAGTCATGGTGCTCCACTAGTTGAAGACATCAAATTTTAGGACTCTATTTGTGGCTAACTTCACCTCAAAGCTCATTTTTGACTTGTAATTTGACCACTCAATGGAATATTTTGAAATTAATGTCACACTTCTACTTCAAGACTTCAAGTGTTTTGCAAAAAAAGTACGGTAACAACATTCACAAACTATGCATATACTTTTAGCGATTGATTCCGAAATACCTTTACTGGAGAAAGGTTGAAGGACTTTAAAAAAATGTATTCAAAATAAATAAAACATTATGGCATATAATGCATTTATGCTTGTGTGTGCGCGCATTGGGCACTGTTCCTTAATGTAAGGGAGGACAGTAGCAGAATTTAAAATATTTCATTACTCTAATATCTATAGGCTTTTTTTCATTCAGTGAAATGATAAATACACCACACAGAAACAGTTTTCATAGTTTTTTTCTGTATTTTACTAAAACTATTATGTCAACAAATCAAAGAGATTAGATCTGCTGTACTCTACTGAGCATATCATTTGTCTCTGTAAACTTATTCATGCAAGTTTCTGAGGGTCTTTTTGTTTTTGGATAAGTTGTGGTACTCTATGGAGCACATAACCATGGGATGGATGGAAAGTGCGAGTTCCAGAGGAGAAAAAGAGCAGCTCTGTTCCACCAGGCCAATTTGAAGCCTCCAGAGACTTGAGGTCCAGTAGTGAAGGTGCATACGAGCCAGCATTCTTTCCACGTGAGCTTAGAGTGGTTGTACTAAGCACGAGTCCTGCCATTTCCAGTCCAGAGTAATTCACGTAATTTAATGTCTGCTGAATTATATGCGCCACTTTTCCATAATGCTGTTCTTTTGTGCATTCCTGTTGCAGCAGAGCAGAGCGACATCTGTTTCTTATTAGAGCTCACGTTTAATGGGCGAATAATTCTGTAGTTGACTAGATCAGTCATAAATCCATATCCCACTTTGTCCGGTTTGTCGCTTTTTCAGTAGAGGTTTATTTGCTGTTTCCACTGGGGAAAAAGGTTAATTACCCATTGGTTGCCTGACCTCGCCTTTATCTTTTCTTTTATTAGGTGATCAATATTTGCAAATCCCTTGCATACCTGCTAATATACCCTTGCTCCTTTAATGAAACATCCGTGTTTTCGTTTAGTTGCCCTGAGCTGGTTCCCTTGGTCATTGTGTTCACTTCAGAGTTTGCTCATAGTATCTGACTTGGCTTCCAGCTGACATTTACTCAGCACAAATCTTCTCTTTTTCATGAATCTGTATTACATGAAACTACTTTGACATGTAGCCAAGGAGCATTTGATAATTGCCTGTCTTGTGATGGCAGCAACTAGAGTACGGAATCAGAATTCAATGCTGCCAATGCAGAAAAACCAAAAAACCCCCGAACCCCCACCAAAAAAACCCCCCAGAACCCCCTCACCTGACGACAGAGCAAAATTTAATTTTTTTCATCTCTTCGATCTTAACAGGCTTCTCCAATTATATCAATCTGTTTTAAGGGGCTTCAGCTGACTGTTTTGAAAATGCACCTCCACCCTTCTCTGTTTCCTTCAAAAGCTTGTTTTCACAACACAGTCTATAGCACCTAGCTATAATCACATATTCATAACTGATACGATTTTAAGCAGTGGCCTAGTGGTTAGGGAGTTGCGCCTGTGATCAGAAGGTCGTGATTTCGAATCCCAGGACTGCCAATGGCACCACTGACATACCCCTGAGCAATTTACCGTCCACACACACACTGCTCCCTGGGCCCTGTGTTCCTGGCTGCCCACTGCTGCACTTGGTCAATGGGTTAAATGCAGAGAGAGAACTTCGAGCTGTTCACACTGTATGCTTTGGTGTGTTCAAGTATGACAAATGGAAAGATTAACAAAGGTAATTACTCAGTCAGTTTCAGGTAACAGCCAACTAGGCTTGTTAAATTGTTGGACTGACCTCTGACACATTTTGTTTAACTATCAGAAAAACACTATGTCAGCTGCACAAAACCATGATACGCAAAATAATTACCTCTGTAACAGCTACACAGCAAGGTTAGGATCTCTGTTTGTGGGGGTTAAAATGGTCTTGAGAGGTACGCAAGAGATACAGACGTCAGTTGGTCAGGACTAGGTGAGCAGAAAATCACGAGATTGGTCAAGCGTTTGGGAGGGCAGTCATTACTCTCGGAAAAGATAAATAAAAATAGTTACATTTGTTTGAAATTACAGTACAAAATATAAATGTAATGACTAGAGATGGGCCCGATCCGATATGATATCGGTATCGGGTCCTGTGTAGCCGTAAATCCGATATCAGATATCGGTCTGACAGCCCCGATCTCTATGTTCCAGTTCGCAACTTGCACTGGACCTTAAACTCGGCGCTGTAATACGAGATGCGCCACCGCCCCCATACCTTGAACCTGCGGCAACTTCAATCTGAGCAAGCCTTGTTTTGAACAAAATGTCGCTTGTTTGGAGATACTAGAGTTTGGAAACGCCGAAAAACAAGATGGCTACTTGCAATGTGTGTGAAGCCAGCGTCCCGAGGGGTGGAAGTACGGTTGCGTCGTACAATTTAACAAATTTAATCAAGCCCCTGCAGAGATTTCATGACAAAGTGTACCAGGAGATGCTAGCAAACTGGGGAAAAGACACCAGGCCGTAGACGCTCGTTGACGTTTTCCAAAAACGCAACAAATTTACAGCAGACAACCCAAAAGCAAAAGGAATATCAGAGAAGACTCGTAGCTCTCCCGCAAGACCTCTTTGGGGTTCTTTCAGGGGCTATTTTGTGTGTTTTGTTGGCTGTTTTGCCCTCTCCCCCTCTCTCTATCTCCCAAAATAAGAAGAGGCTAAAGTTGGGCATCTTTACAGAAGTGGTTAGATTACACTCTGCCCATGTCGTGTCTCTGAATTCACGTTATTTGAAATTTATCAGTTTTGCATTTTTTTACACAGTTGTTGCTGCAAAAATGGACATAATACTTGAACTATTTAGATGATTTTCTCAAAACACGATGAGGCTAAAGGTGGGCATTTCGTAACCCGGCCGGTCCACCTTAAATACAGAAGAGGTGAGATTACACTGCCCTGTTGTGTCTCCTAATTTTAAATTGATTAGTTTTGCACTTTATTTTTTTTACACAGTTGTTGCTGCTAGAATGGATATAATACTTGAATTATTTAGATGATTCAGCCAAGATTGTTGTGTTTTTGATATTTACAGATATATATTGTAGTTGTGTATATTTTTTTGCTCTACTAATAAGTGGTTAGTAGTTTATTTATTCTGTGATGTAACCTTACTAACAAACAACACAATTTCAACAAAAATAATGCTAATATTAAAGTAAAAAAGATGTATTATATCAGAGTCTGTATCAGTATCGGCACTCGGGTATCGGAATCAGATTGGAACTGGAAAAACGTGGATCGGCCCATCACTAGTAATGACTGCAGAAGTGACTCCAGCAGACCGAGCTATAGCAGCCTACCTAAAAAGTCCAACCAGTGTAGGATTATTAAGACTGAATTTGATATTCGACGTTTTTTTGTTTTTGTTTAAAAAAAAACAGATCTGTCATAAAATATAAAGTACTACTACTAATGAATATTATAAGACATATTGTGTTTAGCCAGCCAACTAGATAAACATCAAAAAGAACCTATACTTAAAAAAAAAATCAAACACAAATATATTAAGCAAAAAAATGGGCGAAAAGAACATTCCCTCTATTAAATATTTAACAAATACTTGACACAAACATTTTTATGAGGTAAATGAAGAATGGTGATGTGTGTTTCAGCAAAAGTGAAGATCATCTTTCCTCGGGGTGTTTCGGTGCTATGATAAAATTGAAACCGTCATGTATGTGATTCTTTTGCAGATATGAACATAACTTTCTTTGAAATCTTAATAACAGTACAATACAAATAGGTCTGTAATTTCATAGCTTACACTGTGTCTTAATCAGTGACTTAATACCTGCTAGTTCAAAAGCTTTTGATGTAGAACCAAGCCTAAAAGTGGAGTTTACTATAACTAAAAGAGGCCCTATTTTTAGTATAAGTAGAAGGTTTCAATAATTGTGTTAAAGAATACAAGCATCTCTGCTCTGACTACATTTTGCTCTAGATCGGCTTCAACAGTACACGTGTTGTGTTCAACACTGAATTAAATTTCTTGTCTAATGTCTTGGTTTTGTTGTTAAAAGTCATCAGAAATCATCAGTACTGCAGACTGTAGTATTAGGATCGTTTAGGACTTTTTTTTTTTCCTTCGATTCATTCCGAGAGGACAGGTCAGCTGAGTTTGCCACATTAGTGCCCGTCTGAAGTCTGTAAGGCTGTCCTTCCAGGGAGCTGCCATTAATGCTCTAATTTACATACAGTCTGCTTTATAGCATGTACCACACAGTTAGCTTTTTCTGTTACGCATTAAAGTGCCACGTTATCTAATGTGGAATGAAAACTGTTCTCTAAACATAGTTAAACGGAACAGATGGAGAGCTGACCGGGGTTGATAAACCTGGGAGGGAAACTAAGAAATGTGAGGAATGTTATTTTATGCCTAACACAAAAGATAGGGATGTACATATATGTTGTGACTAAAAGGAAGCTCATATGTGATGAGGTAATTCTCTGAGCATGCTGTGATCTAGGGGAAAATAATTGTCATCTGTATAAAAATCAAGGATCAAAATTAAATCAAGGGTATGACTGCAGTAATGAGTGTGACATACTAAATTTTTACAGAATCTTTGATGGATGCAAATTCTGATTTCAGTGGATCATACTTTATATCAAAATGAATATTAAAACTTTCAAAAGTTATCACCGTATACTCCTTAGTTTGCTAGGAAACCAAGCCCTGGTGATCTGTAGATAGTAATTAGTGACATTTTGTGATTAGTGATTGATTATGTTCAGAAAAAGAATTTCAAAAGAGTGAAAGTATAACTTGTTTTACATTAATACCTAGGGCATTTCTTGGAGTGATTACAATGCCTTGTCTCCAGCTGCTTAGTTAAAAGTTTTGGATGATGGTGTAGCCTGAGGGCGTGGCCTCTTTTTTTAATCCCACGCGGAACTTTTCCTGCACTGCAATGTTTCTACCCAGATACTTTTGCTGCGCGCACATATCCTGTCTTCAGATGATTGGCACGGTCAGATTCTGAGAACTGCAGTCTGTAGCAGCGGTTCAGACGCTAATCTGTAATATCAGAGGAGAGATTGCGTTTGAACACTTTTTATGTCAGTTGTCCCACCCGGGACTATGTATGTACATATTTAATGGTTTAGGACCCAAGCTAACTCGCAGGCAAGAATAGCTAAAAGTTAGATACACTGCCCATAATCCTGATCACCATAAGCCAAGCTGAACATCTCTCAGCAAAGTAGTAATACCTGTTACAGTTGTCTTTAAAATGTGCTACATTTGTATAACGTAGGCTTCTTTATCATTTTGTCTGCAGAAATAAGGAAAAAAGTTGGATACATTTTCCACTGATACCCTCATTCCGAATATTGTTGCGGTGTGTGGTTTAGGTGCATTAAATTAATTCATTTTGGGCTGGCACGGAATCCCGTAAGCAAACCATCCCCCATCCCCCATCCCCCATCCCCCATCCCCCATCGCTGAAACGACGGTGAAAGTGGCCCGGTGCAGAATCCCGTCAGCGCATAGAGCCACCCCTCATCTGTCGAGCCCCCACCCAATAGATTAGCTGAAGATCCGCCATTTTTGTCTGCTGGTTTTACGAGCACGCACAAGACGCCGAACGCTGTGGCTACAGGCAAAGGCAGTTCACACATGAAGTGTTGTGTTCTTGGCTGCAAAGAACAACACAAACCCGAACATATAGGGCTGGATAGCGCCTCTGTTTTCTACCATTTTCATGTGTGTGAAACATGCAGCGTAAGCATGGGATGGGTGGGGCATGGCCAGCAACAGCTTATTTTCATAAAAGTGACAGAGCCCTTAAACGGCTCATTTTGAAAGGGACTGAAACTCTCAAGAATAAAGCTGGTGAGATCTCTTTATGTGAGAGTGATTTTGTGCAAAGAACTTCATGAACATGTTTTGTATAGCCCATAGATCTATTATAACTAAAGTGAGTTTTGCACAATATGCCCCCTTTAAGCATACTTGTCAGGTCTAATTCAAGTTTTGGTGAGTTTTTGAGATAAGATATCAAAATCACGATCAGTGACTGACTGCAGTGGGTGATCTTGTATTAAGCAGTCCTGTCTTAAAATCTGAGGTGCTGTTATTGCAAGTAGTCTGAGATAGTTAGATCTCATTTAAATGATTAGAACAGACCTTTTGAGTTCATCTTTTAACAGACTTCTCAGGACGTACTTCACTAAACAAAGCAAATGTTTTTGACACATGAAGTGATGGTTGTGTAGAGAAGGTATGCAAAGCTGTGTTGACCTTTGCGACTTACGGCTGTGCCACCCAGACGCCACCCATTTACCCCATTTTAAAGGCTCTGCAGCCAGGGATTGAGGGCGTGCAATCTCTTTATATGGCATCCAGACCCTACTGGCTATATGCTAACCTACCCTTTGATTTCAAATATGTACTTAAAATGTTATTGTGGTTTTCAGATAAGTCTCTCCTCCTTCAATACAGCTGGAGGGCATTACTAAGTCTGGCACTGAGTGGATGGAGTTTCCTATATTGTGCATTAAGTGCTGTTAGATTATGTTCTTAGACATATATCAAAGTTTGTTAACCTACTGGAATATACCTTGCTTATTTTATGTTGGTAGAAATTGCAAGGATGTGAGCAGATGTAGCCAAGTTTCTTTTTCTTTCTTTCTTTTTTTTTTGCTTAAATGTTTCTCCAAAATATTGAAATGTCAATGATAGTGCCCAGTACAGATGAAATTTCTGCATCCAAGGAATGTATTAGTAATGCAGTGAGTGAATTTTCATGAAATATGAACCTTTACATTACAAGATATTGGCACAAACATGTCTTGAAATCCGAATATGTGTCAGTTGCAGCGCCGCCATCAACTAAAATTCACAAAATCGGGTGTGAATACAGTGAATGCGGAGTGTAAAAGTTTGTGAAACTTGTAATATTACATCCCAAGAAACTGGCACAGGTATGTATTTTCTGCTGAAATCTGACTGGCCGTGGATTGCTAATTTGTTGAGCAAACCAAATGGAACTTTAGGAGATGTGAGCAAAAGTAGCCAAGTGTAAGCAATCAACCAAAATATACACCAGTCAACCAAAAAATATACAGTTTAAATGGGAATCATGCTGCTTTGTGTTTATCATCATAATTGTGGTACATGTTTTGGGTAGAAATAATTATTTCTAGGTAATATGTTTTTCTCTGAAGAAATGTATTTAAATTAAGGTTGAATTTTTCTTTTTTTTCAGAATGAGATTTTTACTAATCTTTACGGGATAATTGTATAGGACGCTATTTTGAGCACAACTCTATAGTATCTGGAGTAGTAGTCATCCACTGATGCACAGGGCATTATGTATTATCTCAATATAGAGATAAAATGTATTATCTCAATATAGGGGCAGCCTCTGAAGTCTTGTAACGTGAAATCCAAAATGAAAATCTACCAGTTTACCACACCACAGTGACCAAATTGTTTGTCTAGGTTATTTTGAGTAATAAAAGTCTGCAATAATTATCAGCAATACTTACAACTGATAATAGATCAAGCTTGGCAACCCATTAGTGCTTGTCCATGAGCTGCTGTGTTCACTTGTTCTTTTCATCATTTATTTATGCTTCATTTTTCTAAGATTGCTTGGCTTTTCTTCAATTAATGTATTTCACCACTGAACTCGAAGGCATTTTGTTGCTTCGGGTCATGCACTGCCATTGAAGCTTCTCTGACAAAGTTGTTTCGTTTTCTGTGTCAAGAAGCCTTTTTAATATCTTAGGCTTTTTATATTGTTCGTCTTTTGTATGTATATTAAGTTGGTTTTTAAGTTAAGTCATTGTTTTTAAGAATCAGAAAAGTTTACGGATTCCTCATGTAATGACTGCACAAACAGAGACAGGAATAATATAAAATATAAAGTCTAAATAAAATTTTAAACAAAACTACACTACAAGGGGTCCTTGATATATGACGCTTTGAGTTTTCGCCGTTTACTCCCACTCCCACTCGACTTACACCATTAGCGTTGTACTTACAACTATGTGGGCGAACTAGTTTGGTTGCATGCAGAGGAAGGATACACAGTAAAGCGGCATATGAGTGAGGGCATTTTCCTTTTCCTTTTCTGTGGCCTAGTTGTGTTTTTATGATTTTACAACTGTGTAAGAATTGGTAAGTGACTTAGGCTAAGGTGTGTTTCAGCTTACACCAAAATTCTGGTTACATCACTGTCAAAGAAACTGATCTGTGGTGTAACTCGAGGACCCCCTGTATCCTATATACAGAAATGCTGGATATAAATACTATATCTAAGTAACACAGTTAAGTGAAATCTACTTAGACAAATGGTAGTTTGGAGTACGTTATTGGACTTAATAGAGAATCAGAAGTAATATTAAGTAATAAAAGTAATGTAGTGATATTTTACATAAGATATTGCACATAATGAAATGATACAGCACCGATTTAGAAAATGTGGATTGCACATGAGATATTGCACATAAGAACATTGCACAAGATTGCCCAATATTGCACATCATAACAAAAATAATGGGAAGATATGATTTCATGTGGCGTTCAGTGGAGCACTTTAAGCTGGTGAGTTTGTGGCTTCTCAGTTCTGTCACCACACTGTGTAGTGGTGATCAGCACTGTCCATGATGGACTGAAGTCTAGGCAATGTTCTCCTTTCAGCCACCGTTTCCACATTGTCCAGCTCCTTTTGTCTTTAAATGAGACAGTATTATTGAAGAGATGGAGGAGTGGGATGAACGTGTCAACAAAGAAGCATGTACATATGATATGATTTCTTAGAATGGATTTGTGGAGAGACAGCTTGCTCAAACAACTTATATTGTTTCAAAGTAGGGCTGTGCACTATATAATCTGTTAATCATTGTCTGCAATACTGTTATCGCCGAAGGCTGTAACATGCAAACAAGCCTCTGAACAATCACAATGTTTTTTCATAGGGTGACCAATAAAAGCTCCATTTGCGTGTTATTGGGTGTTATGAAGAATTGAGGTATTCATGTAATCCAATAAAACTCAAATTTCTTTTGGGCAATTAAAGACATCGATTGGCTGAGGCTGTCACCTCTAGGCCTTGCCCGGTCAGTAAAGTGACACAGGAGCAGACTTCCATTACTCTGAATACTTTTATTTTAAGTATAAACAAAAGAGGCATGAAAGCTCAAGACAAGAGTTAACTGAACAGGCAAAACATAGAGTAAACGTGAGGGTGGACTGACAACCAAGGAGCGGGGGCTGGGGCAGGGGCGGGAGCCACGGCTTCAGGTGCAGGGCCCGGGGTGGGAGCCACAGCTTCAGGTGCAGGGCCCGGGGCGGGAGCCACAGCTTCAGGTGCAGGGCCCGGGGCGGGAGCCGGGGCCTCAGGGACAGGGGCCACAGGGACAGGAGGCTGTAGCTGTCGAGGGACCAGTGTGGGAGGCTTTAGCTGTCTTGGGGCT
The DNA here is from genome assembly GCA_037974365.1 of Hydrocynus forskahlii. Lineage (NCBI taxonomy): Eukaryota > Metazoa > Chordata > Actinopteri > Characiformes > Alestidae > Hydrocynus > Hydrocynus forskahlii. The sequence goes on along the minus strand of JBBPCX010082926.1, from coordinate 15,846 downwards.
GGCACTGGCAGCTAAGGCTGCTGTGGGGCCAGCAATAGAGGCTTTAGCCATCTTGGGGCTGGCACTGGCGCCTGAGGCTGTTGTGGGGCCATTGTGGCAGGCTTTAGCCATCTTGGAGCCGGTACAGGCGTCTGAAGCTGTCGCTGGGCCGGCGTGGGAGGCTGTAGCCATCTTGGAGCTGGAACTGGCTGACTGGGCCACTTAGCC
>JBBPCX010082926.1:0-15539 GCA_037974365.1 Hydrocynus forskahlii | reverse complement strand
TCGTGTAGCCCCGGGCTAGGCTCAGTAGCCTCGTGTAGCCCCGGGCTAGGCTCAGTAGCCTCGTGTAGCCCCGGGCTAGGCTCAGTAGCCTCGTGTAGCCCCGGGCTCTGGGCCGCTCCGGAGCACGGCTTCTTGGCTCTGGGGTGCGACGGACGCTGCTGGGCTCTGGGGTGTGACAGCCACTGCTTGGTTTTGGGGCGTGACGGCCACTGCATGGCTCTGGAGCAGAGCTTCATGGGTCTGGAGCAGAGCTTCGTGGCTGTGCACCGTGCCTTGTGTGGACCGCTGGCTGAGGGCAAAGACCAGGCATGCGATCAGCTCCCCGAGCCGATCCAACCGGCCCTCTAGCTCCTCGAGGCTCTGTTGGACCACCGCTGGGACGGCAGGCTAGGTGGTGTAGCCTCCTTAGGCAGCTTCAGGACTTGGGAGCCCGAGGTGGCAGCAAGTGAGGCTTGCTGGTCCGTCTTGTTTGCCACTGTGGGAGCCGCCTTCATATCTGCGCCATGGGTCTGCGAGTCTGCACTATGTGCAGGTGGGACCCGCTGGACCGGCACGAAACTCGCTTCCCAGAATGAATCGGGCTCGAGCATGTGGGGATGCACTCGGGAGGACATCAGGGACGCCGGGAGCAGCTGATCGTGGAACCTGAACCGGAGATTTCGCGTCCCCCAGCCTCCATGGCTTTGTAGCCCAATTGGTGGCAAAGAGGTCTGCAAAAATCTCTGGAATCAAAATCGTTGGCTTGTCCTCCGGTCAGCCACTCCAGCCATATATCACCCCTTTGTCCTCCGAGGTAATATACCCCAGCAGCTCCTGGGGGGTATACCGACTCGCTCTGGTCGGTTCATCCCCCTGCTGGGGCCAGCGTGTCACACTCACTGAGCTGGTCACGGGCTCCCATGGACCCATGGCAAAGTCTGCTGCGCCTTGTTGGGTCAGTCCATCTGTCACCTCCAGGCCTTGTCCGTTCAGTAAAGAGGCGCAGGAGCAGACTTCCATTAGTTTGAGTACTTTTATTTTAACTATAAACAAAAGAGGCGCCAGGGCCAAAGCTCAAGACAAAAGTTAACTGAACAAGCAAAACAGAGAGTAAATGTGAGGGCGGACTGACAACCAAACAGTAAAACAGTGGAACATAAATACCCAAACTAAGTAAGGACACTCTCTTTACTGATTTAACTAAAACTCAAAACAGCTGCTGTGAACATAATGAACGTGTTTCAACTTAATGTCCTTTAAATGAACTTAAACAATGGCGGCCTCTAGCGGCCGCTGACCATGGATGTTACAGAGGCTTTATAAAGGGCCCATATTATACATTTTCCTCCCATTTCATTTTTCCAGGACATTTGTGTGGGTTCATGAAACAAAAATGTAGTTCATTGTACATCATAATTCATTCTTACATGGCCTTTATCCCTTAGAATTAAACAAACTGTTTTCATTGCTATGTCCTTAAGACTGATCAATGTAAATGATCTTATTTCAGATTGACTGCCACACAGGGACTATTTCAGCAACACAGGGACTGAAACTCTCCTTAAACTGCAGTATGAATAGGTGGAACTAAACTGTTGCAGACTGAATGAGGAAATATGTTGGTTTTGTGACATCACAAAAACTGAAATGAAATTGAACTGTTTTTGCAGCTAATGGGGAATTAATGTACATTTTGAAACTTTAAAGAAATACCTCAAGTCGTTTTAGTTGCAGAAATTTGATGTTATGTGGTCTTTAATATGTTGAAATGTGTAGCAGTATAATTACAATGTTAATATTTTGTCCGTATTGTGTGGCCCTATTTAAAAACTGCAGTTAAAGATTCTTAGTTCAAGGATTAGTATGATCCATTATGGAGGGGTGAGCATCCTCACATATTAGTGATATGTTAAGGTTTGTTTATACTACATTTCAGGTGTCTTGTGATCTCAGAGCAAGCTCTTGCTCATTATTTGGTGTGGGCATCAGAGAATTAGAACCCCCCCCCCGCAAATAAATTTTTTTTCTGAAACTCAGGTGACCCATTATACACCAGATGACTCCCCTGAACTGATTTTCTAAATTTTCAGAGTTAGCGTGGTATGGTGTATCATTTGTTAATCATTATCAGAATTTACAGTTGATCAAAATGTTCAGTTGAGTGAAAAAAGTGACTAGTGACTAGATATACTACATTTCTATGTGTGCAACTAAAGTTAAAAACTCTTGTTTCCTCTATGATTCCATTACAGAGCCATAACTTGGCAGCTGAGTTTGCACATGTCCAGTGATGCAACCTCATAAGTATGGTGATTGCAAAGCCAGAGTTTGAGGACCCTCTATTCTTTAGGTCTGCTGCTTGGGAACATATTAGCTTTCCAGTGAACTACAGTAGCAGTGGGCAAAGACAAGTGGATAAGACGAAGGCAGCGTGCCAGCGCTGAAACTGAGCATGTTGCTGGCAGTACATTGAACATGATTACGCATTTGAGATGGCTTTATCTAAAAGTGAATATAACTAGTACAAAGAAAAAAAAACAGTGGAGAGCAAACACTACTCCCTATGACATTTAAGCAGACTCTCCCTGTTAATTCAAACCAGGCAAAAGCAGTTTTCTCACATCAGATATGCAGCTGTACTCTATTGTAGATAATATCCTTGTATTGCCAGATTGACAAACAGCTACTTTGCTGTACCTGCTACCTCCACCCGAAGCGAAAGAGGTTTTTTCAACTGTAAGAGACATCCCCTCTTTCTGCAGGCAATGTTGACACAGTAACTTTTCTTTTAAAAACATGAGAATAGAATCACTCATAATAAATAATAAATTATTTTCCTCCCTGTACCAAAAACACACCAAGCCAAAATTTTTGCGTACCATTGCACCCCTAATTTGTGGATATCTACCCATTCAGCTTACAACAGTTTAGCCCCACCTATTCACAATAAAGTTAGGTGGAGTCTTTCAGTTTGGGCAGCCAGTAGGAAGAGAGATAATTCACAAATATGTCTTAAATGCACACTAACAAAACAGTCTGTATAAATCTAGTAGACAAATAGCGGTTGTAAATGGTCACCTAAACGTAGCTAAGTGAAAAACTAAAATACAGAAAAGAAAAACTTTGTGTATGTGTCCCTTTAAAATAACCAAGAACATAAAAATGACCAGGGATAACAAGTGTCCGTTTTCATTTAATGTTTATTTTAATAGATTACTTATGTAGTGATATTATCATCAGAGGCTACAACCATCAATAATCTTGTTTAGTTACTACCTTTAACAAATGCTAGAAACAAGGCTCAACGTTTCTCAAAGTACAAAGAAATGTGGATACAGAGCAAGTGATTAAGGTGAGCGGAAGAACTCTATGCGTTGTGATTTTAGCATGTGTCTTTGGGCAGAGAGACTGCAGTTAAGTTAGCCCTTAGCAGCAAACTACTAACAATATTTTTCACTGATGTCCAGTGCACCTTTCGTTTGGCAGTGATGACAAGTCGTCTAGTAAAAACTGCAACTGTTGAGTGAGTGGGGGCAGGTGTGTTCAGGATGTGTTTGTGCTACAAATGAGTCGGTGCAAGTGTTCAGAATCAGAAACTCTACTGATCCCTGAGGAAACTGCACAGAGACAAGTACAATGTAAAATATAAAGTCTAAACAAATCCAATAAAGAAAAAAATGAATAGGAAATACCCTATGCTATGTACACAAATACTAGGGAAAAATAGTATAGATAAGTAACTTATAGTTAAGTGAATTACAAATAACACAGTTGGTGATTAGGGGTATGTTACTGCACATAGTAGAGATCAGTAATATATATATATATATATAATATTTGCATAAATAGTAATATTCAGCTGGTAAGACTATTGCACAACATATTGATATTATACCTAATGAAATGATTTAACATCCATTTAGAAAACCTCACATGATATTGCATGTGGTAAGACACTTAAGATATTGCACATATTGATAACATTTTAGCACCTTATAAGAATACGGCAGAATATTGCACATGCTAGACTATTGCACAGATGGCAGTGCACATAGTGATACACGTTATGCATTAGACATGATAAGAAATGGCACAACAACGTAGCATCAGGCTATTGCACAGATATTGTGTGGATGTGTGTCAGAGGGAGGAGTGTGATGGCGGTGCTAGGGAAGGATTTCCTGTGGCGTTCAGTGGAGCACTTTATGCTGGTTAGTCTGTGGCTAAAGGTACTTCTCAGTTCAGCAACAACACTGTGGTGTGGTAATCAGCACTGTCCACGATGGACTGAAGTCTAGACAGTGTTCTTTCAGCCTCAGTTTCTGTGCTGTCTAGTTGCTCACCCACCACTTAAGCCCATTTTCTTGATTAGTTTGTTAAGTCTCAGTGTGTGCCACTTTCATGCTGCCACCACAGCACAGAAAATGGTGCTGGCCACTACAGACTCATAGAACAAAGAATGTGCATAGTGGGCTGTTTTTACAACTGCAGATCAGACATTCTTTGGGCTGCTGATTCAAGCTGTCTAGTCTTGCAGCCTCATCCACAGAAAAAAAAAAATCAACAGAGACAATAAACCAGCTAAACTACTAGTAAGTCAGGTTTTAGAAATGAGATGCCTCCAGGGTTTTGACAGTCTTGGGTTGTTTACTAGTAATTATAAAACAGTACAGTTAGAGTATGTGTTTTTCAGGCTGCTCTGATTGACATTAACTTTTTTTAGGTTTTGAGGTCAGTTTATGAGCTGAGCTTTATCTGGGATCCTGGGAATATGGAAAGATTTGAAATCAACATTACTGTTGAATTCTCTGGAGAGAAGACATTTCTCTGGTGTGTGTGGGTGTGTGTGTGTGTGTGTGTGAGAGAGAGAGAGAGAGAGAGAGAGCGCGTGTGTGTGTGCGCGTGCGTGCGCGTGCATGCGTTTGTTCATGCCTCATGGGAAAACAAACAACTTTTCAGGCCACAGTCATGGTCCTGCTATTGGAAGAAATGGAGTACATCAGGCCATTTTAAAATGGCACAATGTTCAGTGTAAGCACAGATTTTTCCCTGTGTCTGGGGTGATGTGGCAGATTTTTGAATACCATTTCAATTTTTTCCACGGGTCATGTTTAAAACCACAAGCAACATTTCAGAATTACATTGTCTCAAAATCGATTAATGTGATTAGGGCTGTTACGATTCATGCAATTAAAAGAAATTACTTCATTAAAAATAATAAAATGTGTTCCTAAGCAATCTGTGATAGTGATTACTATATTGTAATTTGAGTTATAAACTGTAAGCCATGTTCAACATACACCAGCAAGATATTTGCTTATTTTGGGAGTTATAAAATAGTGATGATTTAAGTGCTAATAGCGCCCTCGTGTGGGAAATGCTCAGACTGTGTAATATGGCTCTATAATGACCTGTGGATGCACCGAGTCTTATGCACATGGCAAACTGGTCATTACAACAATTAATAGAGAACATACATTTAAAGTGAATATTCCTTTAATTGACTAATTGAATTTCAATGAGTATTCATTATAGCCCTGATTAAGATGTTCCCCTGCAGCAATGGCCATATATAGCTACAAAAAAATGACAACCTGAAACTGCTAAATTGGTGAATTTTAATTGCTTGCAGTGCACAAAAATTCTGGCAGCCAAATTGTTCCAGGACACCAAATTGTCCTCACAGTGACTGGAAGTATTATCAGTAACAGAATTATCGTAAGATAATTGAGAGTCAAATGGAGAAAATGGGTTAGGGATTGAATTACAAATCAACCATACAGATCTGTTGAAGCATTATAGCTTGTCTAGACCAATTCAGCCGACAAACTCCTTGTAGCACACACTGCATAGCTGTTGGAAGAACAATGTTTAGCTAGCTCCGAAACTTTGGAATAGCAGAAGCAAAATACACATATGAAAAACATGGTTAGAATGGTAGGAAAGTGATTAGATTAGATAATTCACAATGCTTAGTGGGATAAGTAGCACATTCTGTCTTTAAAAACATTAAGTATGCATTTGCCTTTTGGCAATAAACTCATTTTTGACCCATGATTTGTCCTCTTAATTGGTTGGATCAATTGGGTGCTCGTAAATGTGTATTTATTTTTTGGATATGTGGATTTTCTGAAACGTCTGTGGAAAAAAATGAATGGGGAATTTTGCTTCTAGTACCAGGACTGCTAAAAAAGAGTAGATGATCACTATTCAGCTCTATAGAAAGGGTATACACAAATGATTATATGCCATTCTCGATTTACTGTTACTTTTAGAAAACTGGACAAAATAATGACTTTCATGCCCTCTTGTTGACAATAAGAAAGATTATCACTTTATCCTGTCTTGAGCAGGATAATGTCTTGTCTAGTTATATTTTTGCTCTTGTATTTTTTCTTGCACAACTGTTTTGTCCTGTCTGCATTTGTGGCCATGAGAAAGTTGGTTTGAGTTCATTTCTACTTACTTATTGCCAATAGGGGGCAGTGTGCAACAACAACACCAGTCAAAAGCAAAGTAATGGGGCCTTTCTCTAAAGAGATCTTTTGGTAATTTAATGTATATCATATTTTTGGCAAGACCCCCTGCTTTACATGAAAATCATTTGTCCCCAGTTGCTTTACATTAGATCACTGTAGTTTACATTTGATGCCATGATCTATAATGTTAAAAAATCAGCTGGTAATCTTTGATGTGACATTTTAAGAACATTTTAATACTCTTATTTCAAGTTATTAAATAAACATGCTAATATAATTATCTGCTTTCTTATCTGATATCCTGACCATGCAGTATTTAGATTGTGAATGATGTTACTGTGTTGTCTTCAGTGTCAGGCTGCTTAAGGGCCCTTTCTTAGGAGGTTGACATAGCAACAGCATTGAGAGCAGGCTAATGAAGAGGATCAAGCATCTGTCTTTTCGAGTCTGTGTCTGGAGTGGCCAGCACCATTTTCTATGCTGTGGTGTGCTGGCTTGGCAGCATAAAAGTGGCAGACACCGAAGTGTCTTCGCAGTGACTGGAAGTAGTTCAGTATTATCATTAACAGAATTATCGTAAGATAGCTAAGAGTCATCGCCACAAGACATCCTTTCTTCTCACCACCATCAGACTCTACAACTTTGCAATGGACGCTAAATAATTTCATTATGTGCAATGTCAATATTTTGTGCAATAGTCTTACCATGTAAAATGTCACTTTTTATGTCATTATTAATTATATACTACTGATCTGTGCAGTAACATACTCCTAACCAACATCTGTGTTATTAGTAATTCACTTAACTGTGAGTTACTTATCTATAGTATTTATACCCAGCATTTGTGTATAAAGCATAGGGTGTTCCGTATTGAGTTTTATTAGATGTATATAGATTTTTTTTTCTATTGTTCTTGTCTCTGTGTCACTGAGCGTCTGCAGTTGGAACAAAAGCAGTTTCCTCCGGGGTCAATAAAGTTTTCTGACTCTGATTCTTGGCCTTCTAAATGAGCTTATAAGGTTGTCACAAAAAGTATTAGTCAATGGCCTAATTGTCACACATACAACAAACATGCAAAGTGAGGTTGGGTTTATTTGAGCTTGGATGCGTGCTCTTATTTTGATTTGATCTTCTGAAACTCAAGACCTAGCAGTCTTGGTTGTACATTTTAAGGCACTTATTTGTGATTGAACAGATTTCCTATGTCTGCTTTGTTACATTTAATAAGTGAGTTTATAGTAGAGTATATAGAGTATGAAGGCACAAGTGTAAAGGCTACAGCAAGGTTGGAGTTTAGACAAGGCCATTTAGAGATTAGCCTTCAGTCAGATTGTATCTCTCTCTTATGAAATCCTCATAGCCAAATAAGGGGAGGCCGCCCAAAAGCTCCACTAAAAACTTCCTGAAGTCCCTCCTCTGGTTCACTCTGTGTTTTGCTTTACTCCTAGAGGAAGAGCAAAGTTACTGTATTTGTTCTTACTGGTGTGCCAACTTTTGTTTTATCTCCTGCATGCGAGTGTTTAACCGCAGTAAGTAGACATTTTTAAATGTTGATTATATTTGCTCTTAAAAGAAGGTTACTCAAAAGGATTCCTTGGAGAGATGCCATAGAAGAACCACTTTTGGTTCCCCAAAGAACCCTTCAGTGGATGGTTGATTACTTTTTTTTTTTTTTCAAAATCAGCTGTTGCTTTCCGTAAAGATTGTCTAGTTGAGGAGGTTGTTTCTCAGGTTTATTCTCAGTGTTTCAGAATTGTCCTCTTTCACAAAACGTGAAAGATATTTGCATATCTTGTAGGGATTATTCTGGGATAGCAAATAAAATGTGTTCTTTGCATACTTAGCAAGGTTACTGGTCATATACTTCTAAGCTGGTAACGCTGCAAAAGAAGGTTTTTGCTCATTTTCCATGTAACGTGACCAGAAGGTCTATATTCGTGTTAACATGATGTTACAAAGTAACTCCTTCTGTTAAAACGAGTGAAGGTTATAGGCTGACATCATGAGAAAGTGGATGAGATAACAGTTTCTTGAAAGTGCCCTCGTTTTTTTCCCTCTCACCCTCTCTTTCTCTCTCCTATAATGGGTTCCAGGTGAACTTCATCACACTCTCAGCACTGTACACACAGCCCAGGAACCACTTCTGCCTCATCCTAATTAAGTAGCTTTCCAGTCACAAACAGTCTCTCATGTCAGGGTTTTCTTCTCATTGACTTTTTGAAGCAAGGGCAGCATGAACACAACATGTGTGCCACTTTAGTATTTGTTTTATTTTCAGGTTTTTGTGTTGGAAGAGTGTTCTCTTGGCTGCTTTTTTGCTTAACACATCACAAATTGGCTTACAAAAAGTTGCTGATACCGTTATACTCAGGTTCCTACTTGGTTCTCAAGTTGTATGTATTGTTTCAAGGTTTTTTTTAATTTACATTTAACAGAATTATTCTTTAAAGAACCACCCATTAAAAAGGTTTTTCAGAGAACCAAAAGTGGTTCTTCTGCGGCGTCACCCCAAAGAAGCCCTTTTTTGGCATCTTTAATCTTCAGCAGAAGATTATGAACTGGGCTCCACCTCTGGCAGCTGTGTGTTGCCAAATCAGTGCTGAGCTCTATGTAAGCATCACTCGTGTGTCAAACCACCAGCTGGACTGTTCCTGCACCATTCCCTTACCCAGGCTCTGGCCTTTTTTGTTTCAACAAGACTAATTCTTCCATGTGACTGTTACACAATTAAAGCTACCGGGACATGCTTCTGAAGGGACCAGTGTTTGCTTAACAGATTGCCAGTAGGATTTGTGCTCAGGATTGTTGTTTTCACTTCCTAAAGATCAAATCTTGCTTTGTAAGTACAACTTGCTTTTTTAATGTTTTTTCTCCGTTTTACGGTTTGTTTAAATCTTGACTTTGGCCAGTAGTTTATTTATTATTGATAAAGAAGTTTCACTGCAATAATTGCTTGTTGCAAAGGTGTGTTCTAACTTAAGTATCCTATTTGTAACTTCTAGTTTGAAACAGAACCCCGAAGAAAACAGAAGATAGTATCGTCTGTGCCAGTTCCAAGAACATATGCGGTCCGTTTCTTTTTCAGCCTTTGGGTTTCTAAAGTTATTTCTATTGAACTCTGCAAGAACAAGACAGAAGGGGAATTCACTGAAAGAAATGTCAGACTCGTTGAAAGAAATCCGTCAGACCATCATCAGTTATTGTTTGGTGGAACATTTGCTGAATAGATTTAAACTCCCCTAGTGGACCAGTTGAACTGTGAGAACGAACCACCGTATTGTCTGTCTTGTCAGCAATATTTACTTCTGGACTCTGTCACAGTGACAATGGTAGGGATTTTTTTTTTCTGGGTCTTGGTTCTTAATGTTCTAAGTGGGTGGGTGTATGGCAGTGAAGTTTATTGTTTTGTATGGTCAAGTGGATGCCATTCCCAGCATTCCTCTCCTAATGTTAAGAACTAAGGGTTCTGTTGGTCTGTTGATGTTTGTGTCAGGTGCGTAAGACAAGAAAGTAATGCAGTGCTGACTTGGTTTGAAAATCTACATATGTTTGTCTTTAATTTATCTTTTCCCGAAAACAGCTCTAGCTGTAGAAATTGGATACTGGTTGGTTGCTGTAATCTTTATTCCAGTTTGTCACAAATGAGTGCAGATACAAACAGTACTAAATACAAGATTAGCAGTGTATGGCTGAGTGAGTGGTGTTTCAGTAATTTTTCCAGTGAAAATGGAAATGCAACAGTTCTTTGATCACCTCTTGTAGTGAGCAATCTGTAAATAATCTAAATTCCTGTAGTGGCTGATGGTTGCAGTAATATAAATGTGTGTTTATATGCAAGCATACACACACTATACTGTGATTAAGGTTGGTATTAAGAACTGGTTAAAAGTTGGATCCAGTTCACCTTCAACATTATGAAGCGTTTACATTCACTAGGTGTGAATCTGGAGGAATGTACCATATTCCATGTGTGGCATTGTCCCAGCAACAACAGTGCTAAAGATACACCTAACAATAACAGTAGCAATATATCACACTCAGGTAAAAAAAACAAAACATAGATGAGCAGCCCTCCAAAACCAAGATTGTGATTGTGATTGTCTATAGATTAATCTCAAAGCCATTTAGTGGTCTGCATAGTGGACCATCGTATTACATAGTCTCCACCACACATAACTGCAAAGGTACAAAACACGTCAATATAAATAATTCATTTGCTAGGACTTGTTTAAACTGCCAACATTAACATTGTGTCAAGATAAATAGTAATAAAATCATCTTCACTTGGATGAAAATCATTCTTAACAGAGGTAATAAATCTTGATTTTAGGAACAGTTAAAAAACACAAAGCAAAGATGTGTGTTTGTTTCTCAAACCAAGATTAAGATTTTTGTTGGTTAAGTTTAGTGGCAAAGATTTGGTTAAAAATATTTCATGGTTGATGTTTTCTTTGATCTGTGTTTATTTTTTTGTTGTCCTAGCAACTGCATCTCTTTTCACCTAAGGTCAGGCCAAAGAGAGCATTGTAAGGATAAGAGGATATTTAGTAGATCCTGAAAAATCAGACATCCAAACCAGTGAAGAACAGTCTTGGGGTAGGTTTGTATTGGTGTTTGTGTTGGTACAAGAGCTTTAGGCGGCTTTGCTGCTTGGGTGAAAGGCCTGTTGTGTGAAGAAGTTAAAGCTTTTGTTTCCTGATGAGCTCTGAGGTTCCAGGGAGTATTTGCAGGGGAAAAAGCAGCAGTCTGTGCAAATTGTAAGCGCAGAATGTTTGAGAGACGGAAAGTGTTACAGGTCTGTGTAAATCCTGTGCCTCCGAATGTGTTTGTTGTATGTCTAACTGAAGGAAATGCTGTGAATACAGCCTTGGCAGATCAAATTTTGTTGTTTTGTTGCAGATCAAATTTTAGACTTTCTGGCAATTGCTTTATGATGGATGAAGACGATTAAAAATTATGACATATCTGCTTGTAACTTCTTTTTTGACCGCAAAAAGGATTACATAACCAAAAAAGCCCTTGCCATAATGTTTTGCCAGTAAAGACTTCACATGGAGAAAGAGACCTTAGAGTCTTTCATGGCACTGGAAATGACCCCTCTTCAAAGCTTGATGTCAAAAGGCTGATTTTTTTTTTCTATCTCTATCTCTCCGTCTGCTGGTTTAACTTCCCTCTCTCTTTCTCACACACACACAACTCGTAATTGCATTACACTCATGCCTTGCAGCATGGGACTCTGAATGTTCAAAAAGGCCTGGAATAAATGTATTTCTTGATTTGTGATTTTTGCCTGCAACAACCTTATATTGACAAAAACCTTACAGTGTAAACTATGACACTGTAAAAATGAAATTTGGATCTAACGCATTTCAGTGATAAAGAGATTGATCAAAATTGATGAAGTGCATTATACACGTCAACCTCACTGGATTGACAGGATTTTGGTTTTTGTTAATCAATGTTCTCTCATTTCAATACAAGACTACATAGAGTACACAAAGCATACATCTACCTATTTTACAAAAAAAGGGAAATCATTATTGGTTATCCCTGTGTTAATTTCTAAGCATGCACAGAGAGGGGAAATAAGCATTCAGACCCAGTTTGGTTTTGTCAAGTAGGTGTTTATCATTTCAGCTATATAAACAGTACATAATGAAACAAACCCACCTTTCTCCTGAACCATAGTGCAACACAGATAGCAGAAACAACACGAGACTACAAGTGCACAATTTGAAATAACAACAAATAATTGTGCAAACAGGATAAAAATGTACAGTATATTATACATGGGTTTTATTTTACATGGGGATATTATTTTAGGAGCCAATAGAGATTAACATTATCAGGATTTTACCAGTATTGATACTGATACTGCCTATCTGTTCTAATGTTTATCACTATTACTCTAAATAATTGTTAGTAGAAATGGTAGAAACAATAATAAAAATGGTAGAAACAATAATAATTGTTTCCCGAGTTTCTTGTATGCATAATGAATGAAGAGCAATTGCTACGAATGTCTGGTTTTCTTAAGGCCTTTTGAAAAATAATCCCAAGTACCCCTTTATGAAGCAGCTTGAGGGATTTCAAGACAAAAGAGAGCTATTAGAAAGCACTATATAGACAAAAATAATAAGACACCCAAACATCGATAGAACAAATTCTGTTTTCTTGTTGAACATCCCCTTCTACAATGCTAAACATATTGAAGCTTCTGAAACATTGACTCTTCTGGGAGGACTTATCACTAAATTGAGACTGTTGCTGAAACAAAAAAGGCTTTCCAAAATGGTTGTCACAAATTTGGAAGCATAAAATTCTAACTTTCAGTACAGGGATTGCTGTAACAGGGCAAAAATGATCGAATTCTAAAATAATAATTGCACATAGTTTAATTGCCCTGAGCATTTCATACTTTAGGGATGAATAATATTCTAGGTATGTTCGAAGTTGTATTCAGACTTGACAGTAAACATAATGACCAAAAATAACTACAGCAATTGACTATACTTGAACACGAACGTCCTTGAGAAAGACAAACCTGAGAAATGCTTTACAAAACAGCATTACTGAATCTGTAGCATTGCGCTGTCTTTAAACCTTGACAGTATCCGAACCTCGAAGTAAATATGTCAGCTTTATATATTATGGATGGACTACATCCTAGTATTCTGATATTCATACAGGGTCTAATTTTGGCATCTGTGTTTGCAAAGCAGTCTGCTTTTTTGCAGTTTTACAGCAATCATGTGGATTTAGCAGCCCTGGATAATCACCTGAATTACAGTACAATACAGTACAGTACAATTCCTCGGATGCTTAACGTTGCAGTCTTGTTTAAGTAGCCTTTTGAATGTGTTACAAGGGCTCTACTGCATGCCAAAAAAATTGAGCTGGTATTTATGCCATCGATTTGGTTAAAAATGGGGTCAGTGCCAAAACAATGCTCATGCTGCTGACCAGTCCTTGTAAATACTTTGTAGTGAGTTTGTCCTGTGTGTTGAATGTTTTGCATTGCATTGCAATGCAGCTCATGTACTGATTTTAAACAAATCTTTGCCAGTTTAGTTGTATGATTAAAGCCAGTTAACCATTAGAAGTCTGCAGTTATTGTTATTGCTTTGCTATACATTTGATTTGCAGTATAAGTAAAATGTACATACATAACGAAAACATCGGTATAACGTATTACATGCATATTTTATTGATATTTGTTCATCGTTGTTGTTTTGATGCCAGAATGAGAAAAATGGCAAAAATGTAAAGCATTGTTTTTCCACAACACCGCAGTAACTTTTCATAAAACTAACGTCATACAAATTTAATTTTTTTTTTTACAGACCTTTTGACAGGATTTCTCTGTAACAAAATATGTGTGAGAAATAATCTTTATTACATTACTGATATACATACTGTCATCATTGCGAGAGCTGCCACTTGTAAGGGTTAATAAACAGAATGTGGGACCAGATTTGGCTCTTGCCAACTATAGCTCTGCACTGATTGCGTCATTTCCCCTGTAAACTCCAACGCAGCTCACCCTAACCTACCACACTCAGCTTAAGCCAGTCCTTCATTCCATACTGTTAGTAACAGCTGCTCTCTGATTGTGTGACATGACCTCAAGGCCCTCTGATCCGTTGGGTCTCTTCGGTGTCAGCAGAAGGGTCCCATTGAATGGGCATACTAAATACTAACAGTATTTAATAGAAAATGTTTAGAATCCCTTGTGAGAGTTCATCATCAGTGAATTAATGTGCTGTTTCACAGCTCAGTCCCACTGTAAATGATTTGGTTTGCTGTAAATGATGATGAAAGCCCCACAGGCCATGTGGGCTGCTCTGATCTCACACGGCTTGGCTTTTAAAGGGAGTGTACACGGCATCCAATTAATGTGCAAATTTTGGAGAATTGTTATGCAGATATGATCTTTAGCTTTCCCTGCTGAGTAAAGCCAGAGGCAGCCTTTTCAAAAGTGAGGCCATTATTCATTATAAACATATACAATATATCTGTCACGTATTTATAATAGACATCCAGAATATAGAGTAAAAAAATGAATATATTATTATTTTTGCTTATAAATGTTTTACTTGTCATGCTATATACCACTTAAATTGTGTTAGTGTGTTTTTGGACATTTTCAGGATATTTTCCCCCAAAAGTATTTTAAACTGAACAAAACAATTTAGTATTGCATACTGAGGTTATGATTAGAGTTAAAAATAGGTATTTTTATATGTATGAGTTAAAATTTTGTTATTTGTTGGGATAACAATGTAGTAAGCAGTTTATATCCTTAATTGACATTTCTATAGAAACTCATTGTGCACTGAGTAAAAATTCATAACACAGGTGTTTGACAGTGTTTGTAAGTCTGTTTTATATGACTGTTTTGAAAAATCTGTGTCTCATCTATATGAAAAAAGCTGCTTTCTCATCAGCAGAACTGGATGAATATGATAAATGTGTAAATCAGAGGTAATAATACAGAACACCACCTTCGCTCTGTCTCCAACACCTATACTCTAAATCTCTTTGTCTTGGTATATACCTGTCTCTAACGCCTACACTCTATCTTAGAGACTGTAGCACACTGCAGCATAGCACCTACTGCATAACACCTCTATATATATGTATATATATACACACACACACACACCCCCACACACACACACACACACACACACACAGGTGTTATGCTGTAGGTGCTGTGCTGCAGTCTCTAAGGCTCTCCTTTCAGGTAGAATACAAAGAATGGCTAATCACCATTTATGCTCTGGTCTTCAAACATTTTGCCTTTACAAACATTTAGCTTTTTTTTTATTGCCTGTTATAACTAGGGATGCACTGAAATGATTTTTTTGGACCAAAACAGAAAACTGAAAATGAAGAAACACT
Organism: Hydrocynus forskahlii; assembly: GCA_037974365.1. Lineage (NCBI taxonomy): Eukaryota > Metazoa > Chordata > Actinopteri > Characiformes > Alestidae > Hydrocynus > Hydrocynus forskahlii. The sequence goes on along the minus strand of JBBPCX010082926.1, from coordinate 177 downwards.
TGGCTGAAAACCGAAATAAATTATTATTATTAAATTATGAAAAGAATAAATCTGTTACAAAACTATGAAAATATTTATTTAGCATTAAAAAATGCACAATATAAAATTTGAAATAAAATATTTTACTTGGCCCCACTCATGAATAGCCTAAAAGCAAGATAGCTGAAATATTATACA
>JBBPCX010082902.1:0-27501 GCA_037974365.1 Hydrocynus forskahlii | reverse complement strand
TCACACTCACACTCACACTCACACTCACACTCACACTCACACTCACACTCACACTCACACTCACACTCACACTCACAGGGCACAGGCATCTCTAATGCTTGATTTACATGTTGGTGGTAGCTGGACAACAGTAAACCAGACATTCCACTATTTTCAATTGAGCCATGGCAGAAAATTCAGCTTGTCAGGTGGAGACGTTCTCAGACAGTATCTGTGGTATACCTTTATTAGACAGTATTTTGGTGCATTTGTTTAATTTCATCAACAGCATTAGTGTTTCTTTCATATAATGCTGGCTTTGTTTCAAGTAGTACAGCCTATTCGTCAACGGGGGTAGGATGGTATTTAACAGCTTACTGTCTGCATTTCTACAAACCATAGTAGCATAATATACTGTCCAATCCTACTGGTAAAACTGTAGGATTGGACAATTGTCCTTCCCAAAACATGTACATTTCCACCCTGTATATACATACATAAATATATTTACACACACACACACACACTGCAGGCCTCTCAGACATCAAGCAATATATCTGTAATAATTTTATGTTCGTCTTATCACCACCACTTTAAACAATCCAGGCACAATTTCACATCTAACCACTTTATACAGCTTTGGTTACATCTTGACCATTTTATTATTCAGTAACACTCAAAAATCGGTGGAAATATCCTTTAAGGGACACTGTACCCCAAAACACAAAAGGCCTCAGCCCTGGCTGGGTCCCAGCTTTCAGCCTGAATCGGACTTTCAGTGTCCAACTATTAATTATTCGTCTCAGGCTTGCCTGAGCTGCTTCCCATGAATAACAATCGCCGCATTCTCTCTCCGAAGCACCAGAAAGCCACTCAGATCCTCCTCAAAATTTGTTTAGCACACATACTCAAGATCATTCCTGCTAGGATGCGTACATTCTGTGGTGATTTGAGCCTGTAAATTTTTAGCGTAAGTCAAAAATATAGAACTGTGCCAGAAAGCCACTCAGATCCTCCTCAAAATGCGTTTAACACACATACCGAAGATCACACAAGGCATGTAACACAAGCATATGTACCCCGGCTGTCCCAGGGGTCACATAAGGAAACGTGAGTGAGGGTTAGGTGCAATTTCAGGATTAGACCTGCACTGTATTGATATAACTTCAGAAAACTGCCTCACTGTCTGGAACAGGCACCATACTTAATTCTGCCGTCATGTGATCCTGCTTTGGGAGACTGACGTGTTACATTTCACTTTTATAACCTGGGCCGGTACGCGCACAACCCAGGGATGATTACTCATGCTTTCTGGCCCCCAGCGCTGGAACAAAGCAATTTGGGAATGAACAACCAAGGGCTAAGAGGGTTCCTTCACACAGTTGAGCCAGAACAAGGACATGGAGAGTCTGTGTCTGTCTTATGTCAGGACACAGGCATTTCATTCATTCACTGTGCCAACCAAACTATTTACATACACAAATACGGGCTTAACATGATCCTGCACTTCAGTACCTTATACTGTCAAGTCTATAAAAGGCCTCTACATGATAGCTGGTCTGGGTTTATGGCTATTTTTTCTTTTTACTACTACCATTATTTCTGAGTCCAAAAAATCTGATGTATAATAAAAAATCTGATGTACAATTAAAAGGGCCATGATCTCAAATTTACACCAAGTGCTGAGAAACTGCTATACGTGAGAAAAGTGTACAGCTTAAAAAAAAACAAATCAAAACACCATCAGCTTGTCCTGGAAACATGCATCTCGAAGTATTTGACCCATTACAAAGTAAAACCAGTTAAATGATGTTAATCAGGAGGCTTCATACAGCAATTTCCTAAACAGTAGTTACTAAACAGTCAATATTAAACAACCATCTGAACAAGATTATTTACTGACCCTGAAGAACGGTAACAGGGTTCTCATGAGAGATCTTAGCGAAAAGTCACTTGCAAAAACATATGACAAAAACTAGCTATTTACTTTCTTTGCCAACCATCCTACAACTCGCATAACTGCAAAAAAGGAGGAATTTCTAGGTCACCATTCAAACAATTGCAAATTCTGACATTGGTCAAGTTGCTGACTTTCAGAGAGCATGACTTCAGCACATCAGCTGGTTAGTGTGTGATTCCGAATTCCGAATTCAGGTCTGGCGAAACACAGGGAGAGAGTGCCCTTATCAGAGTGACCCGGATAGATTACTGAGGCTGGTATTGAGTCATTATAAAAGTTAAAGCCTGGTATTGAGTCATTATAAAAGTTGAGATAGCCCAGTCCTGCAGCCACAGCAGCACAGAGATACGGGCTGCGAACTGGGAGCCTTCCAAAAGATTGGAAGACTGGTCGCACGAACTGGGAGCTTTCCAAAAGACTGGTTGCACGAGGATGAGGGGGCGTGGCAGACGAGGCCAGGACGTCACACTCATCTGTACTCAGAGGCGGGAGGTTTGAAAGTAGCCAATCCAAGAATTTTATTGATTTCTCCTTGCTGCTGATTGGCTGCTGCCCTGTGACGCATTTGTGGCAGCTGCAGTCCAGAATTCCCCCTAAGGAGCGTCTTAAGTGTTCTCCTGTTTTTAGTTTTGTTCTTCTTAAAGCACTGTGTTTAGATTACTGTAAATTACATTAAATTATTACTGTATTTACCTGCCTATGACAAAGAAAATGACAGCACATACCAAAGAAAACACACATGTACCAATTACAATACAGTCTATTAGGGCATTAATGACAGATTTTTTCAGATCGAAGTCGAGTCCACAAGTCGTTTGATGACGTCATCACACAGACGCAGCGGAGGAACACAGGCGTCCAACAGTGAGCAACTTTTGTTAAAGTTCTCTGTAACATTAGCCTTCAGCTTGTACTGCAGTCAAATGTCTCACATCTTTAAAAGATCAAATTGACAACCAGATAAGTGATCTGCTGTTTCCTCGTATCAGTCAGAGGCTTTTCTGTAAAGCTGCTCCACTCCTCTGGACTGGACGGCTCTCTGCAGTGCTAGCATCACCCATGTTAGCTAGCGGATGCCGTTTCAGAAGGCCATGCAGAACATAAGTACTGTTATTGTACTTTAACACCGACTTCCAAATTGTGCAGGTCACCGTGCTGTTTGTGTGTCTAGAGTGAAGTATCTCCACACGTGTGATGTGTGTCTGTCACCTACTGCCTCTGCTGCTGTGTCTCTCATCTTGTGTTTACATTCCCCTCCACGCGCCCATAGTACCGCCCTTTTTATGAAGGGACTATAATAATTGGTTAAACCAAGGGACGCATGTCAGCGTAAGCCAATCAGAAGCAGAAACTGCATTGTGTACACAAGCGTGAAAACAGAGAGAGGAAAAAAACGCACAACTTGTCGACTTCTTTCAGGGGTTGTTGACTTGTGCCTCTGATGTTGACGCGTCGACAAATCGTCTTTTCTGTTAATGCCCTACAGTCTATACAGGGGTTTTATATCTTTTATATTCTAGCACTGTGGGAATTCAGTGTAAACTGTACAGTAGGAATACGGGTTTACCTTTAAATTTTCTTTAAGGGTAATGTATTAAGCTGAGTTTAATATGAAATTAAAGTTTTTTGGGAGCATATTTGGGTCATATTTAGGGTTTACACTATAAAAATAGGCATTTATATGCATTGTTTATACGACATTACAACTTTGCATTTTTTTTTTACAATAAGTGGGTGCTCTTGAAACGGAACTGTATATACTATTATTATACTATTTTGTATTATATACTGTTATAGAGCTGAGAGGACAGCTGCATTCAAATCTGATTATGTTTCCACTGACTTTCTGCACAACATGAACCCTATAAAATAAGAGTGAAAAAAAACCCCCCACCAAATATTTCGATTTCTTGAAAATTACTGTTTTCATTATGAACTGGTCGCTCATAGTGTTGGGCCATATGGGAAAGATTTAATATCAAAATACGTCACAACATTTTCACAATATGTGATATGCCTATATCACAATATGTATTTCTCCTGACGTCTGATAAGTTGAAACAGAGCACTAAAACGATTTACGTGAATTCATTCGGCTCTGTCTGTGTTTTTTTTTTTAAGTACTGATGATATCACAAAATGCTTAGAACACCATAATAAGACATACAGGGACTAACTTTATCATAATAGCAATATTGTCATGTACTGTCCAGAAAAAAAAAGTGGTTGATCTATTTCCATCTGTTATTTCATGCATGTCTGATAATAGGATTTGTTCATGGGACAATAGATAGATTTCAAGCGTATCAATATGATGCAACGACCAGACATTTTAATGGACTCATATCCCTTTTTCCCTTTTCCCCACCATTTATGACAATTGTGTTGTTTTACTTACCAAGAAAAGTAAGAATTATTCATGATATTTTTTTTTTATCTTTTAAAATTAAACAGGCTGTTTTTTACTGTGCCTTTAAGACGGATATGTTTGAATGGGCTCTGTTTCTGACTGGCTGTTCTGTACCATGCTTCATTCAAAAACAAGTCTGGGTTCAAACATTTCTAATACCTTCAGTATAAATGGGCAGGACTAAACCAATTTAGGCTAGAGATATATGTGTGGAAAAATACTGATTAAGACATCACAAAAACAGTGGATTCAAAACAGACTGTTTCTGCAGCTAAATCTGTATTGCAGACCATCCGGACCGAGAAGTATAAAACAGGTTTTGAAACTGTCACGGTGTTCATCTACATGAACTGGGCCCTTGATCCTCATTTAAATGTTACAAAATACAATAAAAAATCAGGGAACTTTATTTATATATTATTAGTATGGTTCACTCTGTGGTGCTTTATTGTCAGAGCATAGAGAGGAAGTTTTATAAAAGGCAGCAGCATAGGAGTGTGAGAGGGACCATTAAAATGAACAACAAAATGTTCACAAAGGCGTGTCTCGGATTACACTCCGGACCACAGCATTTAGTTTCCAACGCACAGTCAGGCTACAAACGTAAAATTGAAATGTCAATCACCAAGTTACTATTAACTCAAGAATTAAAGCACATCTATGAAGAATCTGCAGTACACAAAAAAAAGACAATACCTGCCTTATCAACAGACAGAAAAACATACTCACGTTACTGATTATTACAGGAAGATCCCTCAGCTCTTCTGTTACTTTACACTTTTGATTTTAGGTTTAATTTTTCAGGATCCCTTAGAAATCCAACTTGCTCAACATCTGCTAGATCATTTTAGTGGAAGATTAAGGCCTGAGTGATGTAGTCTGACATCACCACCGGTAGATTTGATTCTGCCATACATTTCCTATGGGGGGGGGGTACAAAAAATCTGAAAAACGTTTGAGCCATTGCTGGAGGAAAAGTGCACCTCGGAACACCTCGAAAAGCAAAAGCTCACTATGATCCTGAGTTTGAAAGCTGCAGGAACAGTAGAATGAAGAAAATGTTCCATCATTCATTTCTTATAGGAAAATAATGCAGGTTTAAACAATCACTGTGAAGCACCAAATGTTGGCTTGTTCCTTAGTCAGAAAGCTGTAGGACAAGTAGCGCTGAGGAAAAAGAAAGAGAAGATGATGATGATGATGAAGAACAGTACATTGGCGTCTTAACAATCAAACTTCAAATAGAGAACGTCAAATAGAAGCAATTTTACTAGTAGACTCTTGGATCCCATTATAGACAAACTTGTATAGGCACTAAAAATCTGATCTGCACACACGATGCCTTTGCGTTTTGACCCACATGCCAATATGAGGGCCTGTACAGTAACCAGTGCAGAGTTAGGCTTTAGAATGTGAAAAGAGAACGGAGTAGTCAGAACAGGATGCTGCATCTGTCAGATTTACAGGAAAGACTGAATGAACAAGAGGCGATCTTGGTAAAAGTGTGCGAAATACACGTGTTCATCCTAGGAAGATGGGATCAGAGGTTAATAACTGCCAAAGATAGTGCAGTGAGAAAGCAGGGATAGTGTCAGCGAGCTGGTGAACGTCCTTGGCATACATTCATTAGTGTGAGCACGCCCATACATGCTCTGAGATAATGCTGCCGGCTGCTAGATCAGTCTAAGATAGAGCAAAGTGTGACGTAACCTTCAAGTATCAGAGATAAACAGCAGATCACACAGCAATCTGGGCAGAGCTATTTTCCCCCTCTGTCATCCAAACGTCTGTTAGCATGATATTAGAGACAGCTGGTTGTGAAAATCACTTGATATATTTGCTCTGAATAGACAAAAGCGTTTCGTTCCCATTGGCCCATTTTATAGATACAAAACGGACTAAAACGGACTAAAAAGTAGGGCTGGCCTGGATTTTACAGACTTCAAACACTGACAGATATTTCTGAACGAGTATTCAAACATCCAATCTCAAAATAACCCACAAAACCAATAATAGATACATTCCATCATTCGCCCTAACAATGCTTCTTACTGTTAAAGGTCATTTACGTGGCAACAGTCGATTAAGAATCAGGCTGAAGCCCAGCTGCATGCGCGCTGTGTAGCTAGAATCTGTGATCGATGTCCTCTCAAAACATGCACGCACACATGCAAAAGTCTTAGGCAGCTAGGAAAATTGTTTAACGCCATTTTTCTCAGTGTGTGAATGTGTATTTCTGCACATAACCATGAGAATAAATACAAACAAACAAGAAAGCCATAAAAAGTATCAGGATTTGTGTTGTTTGTAAAAAAAAAAAAAAAAAAAAAAAAAAAAAAAGTTGACATTTTGTGAGCTGGTGAGGAGAACACATGTTCGGTTCCAGATTTCTCCTCCAGCTCTTGCTTGGATTTGTGAAATTCCATCAGCAGCACTGCTCATCTAAACAATTTTATTTTCGACGGTGGCCTAAGACTTTTGCACAGTACTGAGGTTTAGTGGCAAAGGTTTAAAACAAATGTTCTATGGTGTCACTCAAATAACTTTTTTATGTACTTACCTAATTTTAAAGTTATCAAGACAGGTGTAGGCCTAATCTTTGAGTTTTGCTACCATTGGGCATGTAGATTGGGACTAAAGAGGTGATGGAGTAACATATTCATGCAGAATCAGTACTGAACATCTAAGGGAGGTCAGTAAAAGTGGTGAGCAAACATCTCAGAGTGATCGAGAATAGACAAGGACAAACAAATGGCATAAAGGGGAATTCTACCTTCCTTTCCATTCTTTTTACAACATTCTATCAGAGTAAACAAAGTCATTCTGAGAAGTTTGAGATGAAATGGTTGATGTATGGACTCGTTACAGTAGCAGTGAATGGAGCCATGGGTCATGTTGCGTATGACGCAAATACAGTAATTTTGTTTATTGTCCAACACAGCCAGTGAACCTGCAAGAGTCCTACATGTAATGATAATGGTATAAGAGGGATAAACGTGAAAAAAAATGTCTTCTTTAGAGACTATTTTGCCTTACAACATCCTGCATGTACTTCTCCATCATGACTAGATAAAAAAATAGAACAATGTTTCTGGCATCAGTCCGTATGTTCAGAACCACATAATGTAATATAGCTTTGAGAGGCATTAAACACTGTCTAGCTCCTTTCACCACCACTATTAACAATCTATTGAACTGAGCAATGCAGAAATTTTACTTTGATGCATGTACTTCCCTATTGACTAGCCTCTTTAACACTCCTACACACAGCCTATAACAGCACGGAGTACCATATCTGAGAAGCAATCCTGAGCATCTCAGGGGGCCAATTACAGAATGAATGAGTCGACTAGCACGAGTCCACAGCAGCCTACGTGGAATAAAAAGGATAACTTAATCAAACAAATTGTAATGTAAACTCAAAACAGTACACAAGGGAAATGTCCTACAGTCTTGACTAATTCCTCACTACTGATCAAATATACAGTTTGGTACTCTGGCCCACTGTGCAGCCCAAGTATCAACAACCAAAGATTTCAAGCTGCACTGAATTTTCAACAGTACTGGCACATATAACCTTCCTCATGAAACTCAATGCAGGAGGCAAAAGCCAAAGCCAAAAAAGAACCCAAAAGCACTGCCTGGTGTGATTACTGGATATGAAACTTCTTTGTTAATGGCAGTAGAAGAACCACTTAATATTATGGCAGGTTGGTTGCATTTGAAGACCATCTTGAATGCCAGAGGCCTAATCTTTGGGATTTATCACAATAATACCAAAAATCAGATTATGTCCCATATGGTCAAAAACAGAAATTCTTTCCTTATTTTGAATAAAAGAGTTTGTAAGCACTGTAAGTCAAATTTGGCTTCCAAATAACTGTCTAAAAGTCCGACTTATCATCGGGACACTTCGATCCCTAGTGGTGCTGAAGCCCTCTGTGGCCAGGAGTCCAAAGAAAGCACAATTTGCTTTGGTCTCTCTGGGTGGGTACGACCCCCATCAGTCAGTGTGATGTAATCTAGTTCTGAATTTCATTTAAAGCAGCACTAGAAAGACTTAAGAGACACTGAGTAGTGCTGGAAGTCAAACTGTAGAAAAAAATGTCTTACAACTTCGAATATCAATTTTCACTGACATGCAAAGAGAAAACACTTCTGAAAATTCAGTGTACCATTACTCTTCATTTGCTGAATTTTGCATATTAGGAAAAGTAAACCAATGTTCAATATGTTACTTTTATTTCAATGTTAAATTCAGTAAATAGACTGTGCATAAAAATGCCATATTTAGGTTTAGATTTGTAGACTTATTTTCACTTAGAAAATCAGCAAAACACGTCATTCAGCCAGGGTCTCCAAACCCATGCATTCCATTTTAAACTCCTCGGTCATACAATGTTACAAAACCCAACACATTTATATGTGTCCACTTATTCAGTCCAAGAGGCGTTTCCCCAGACTGCTCCTTGAATGCAAGGTTGCCAATCAGAACAAACAATCAGAGGTCACTTACATATTAGTCTTAAAAGTAACAAAACAGCCCGTTTCAGTGCAAGGAATAAGAAGCGGCTGGAAAAAAAGATAATAGAAAGAGAAATTAAACATATTTGTACATGAAAAATCCAGTCACACGACTGGAAATAGAAACAAAAAGAAATACAAAAAATGTATGGTAGAGGCTGAATTAAGTCTGAAGTCTGAATTAAATCCACTTCTTGATTTTGGTCATTCATTGCTAAGACACATGGCTCTTCACTTTTTCTTTGTTGGGGGCTGGGGGCTTGTTTAGAGGAAATGTGCCTCCATTCAGGGTGTGCCTGCTGGTTGTTTATTTAGCCTTTCATCCGTCCAGTACTGACGGACTACATGAAAACAAACATTTGACGCTGGAGCAGCCGAGGACTCTGGGAAGTCCCTCAGCTTGGCCATCTTCCCTGAGAAAGGGACATTCAGAACAAACTCAGTCGACCATGATTTTCGTCCCCAGCTTAACTATGACCTTTGGCCCAGATGCATCCCAAAGCAGAGCTCTGTTTAAAACACAAAAAGTTCCTCCTTAAAGTGAACTCTGAGCACACGGTCATTTAAAGCACAATCATGAGGGCTGTTGTGCTTCCCAGCATGATTCAACAGTGTTAAAGCTATATGGCAATGTCAAAACATTCCTCAACCCATGCATGAGTGGTCTGCTCAAGAGTTTACACAGAGCATGACAAAATTCCCTCCAACAGGTTTCATCTAGGGCTGCAAGATATGGACAAAATATTAATATTGCGATTATACCACTACATACTGCCAATGCAATCCCTTTCAATATATTATCAATGCTTATCTGGAATTTAAAAAGTCTTTAAAATCAGTGCCTTTAATGGCTAAAGGTGGGCCAAAACAACTGGACTTTAGTTGAATCATCAGAACTCCCACTAACCCTCACCTGGAGCTCTTATTGGTCACCTGGTCAGAAACACTATGAATATATAGAGCCACATTTGCATATAGCAGCCTTCCATGATATATCGTGCAGCCCTGGTTTCATATGAACAATGCTACTGGTTGTTCTTTATAGAGGAACATGATACGAACATGAAAGAGGAACCTGAAATATTCCACAACCTCACAGGACACTGTAAAACTACCACCTATGTGAAGGCTAGTCCAGGCTAACTTAAGGCTTTTCTGTAATTTAATAAAGAGCTTAGCAGGTTCACATTCATGGTCACATTCACCCTGAAAATGAACCCCGTGATGTCAAGAGCCATATATAAGGTAGTCATAATCGGAGGCCTAGTGAACCTAAGCCCAACAGTGCCAACACAAGCCTTGGGGTTGGTTCAGGGCAACTTTTCACACACAGAAGTGGATTCTAGTCTGTATTCTGATTTTATTTTTTATCATTTAAAAGAAAAAAACATAAAATATGATCAGTAGCAGTATCACTTCAGCCTGATGAAGTCCACGTTCAATTTCATGACCCTGAAGATCTCTAGACCTCAGAGGCCAAGGCTGAACAGATTTAGGCTTGAACTACATTAGGATAGTCCAAACGGCCTCCAAGCCTCAGACCCCAGACACTGCAGTGCTGCTGGATTTTTCACTCCATAATGAAATAAACCCATGCAATTATCATTTAAAACCCTCAATCCCACCTGGAGTTGGCTGTCAATCGATTAAAATGTGATGTGCTGATATGTGACGATGATGAAACAAGCTTCAGAAGTATCAACAGCAGCACAAAAATAACCGACGACTGTGCAGTCAGAAACTGCCTCCAATTTCATAAAGAACAGTAAAACTAATGAGTTCTCTATCTTCCTCTACCACCCACAAGGGAGACAAACTCCAGTCCTGAAGGGTTCAGTTTCTGCAGTTTTGTAATTGTCTCACCCAAACACGTCTGATTTGACTCACTATTTATGTGCTATATTACTGAAGAAAGTGGTGTCTTGTATTGAAACAAGAATTTCATTGTAATGAAAAAGAAGCCAACAATCCACCTGGTACTGGGGAGAAAAGTGGTATAAATCCAAATATATTGGACAGTATTGACACCACTGAACAAACCGATATCCAGTGTTTTTGGTTTCTGATGGATCAAGTGTGTCAAGTGGGTGACTTTAGTTTTGTCATAGTGTGAGTGGCTCATTTTGTTGACACTTGTGGGTGGTCTTGTTTTGGCGACTGGGTGAGGAGGTTGGGTTGTGTGAATGATTTGACGTTTTCCCTTTAAAAGCGATGCCAACTACTATTAAAATGATTTAGAAAGTTTGTACAAAAGTACACATGGTATTCTTAAGAAAGCCAAAGCCAGACATGAAAGAAAAGCTCTGGATTAGTCGCACAGGAGCCTAAGGTCACCGTATCCAATTTCAAACATCCGCTAGAGGGGTACAGTGCATTCGGAAGTGGAGCCCTGGAGCACTGGAACTGTGTTCTCTAGACGGAGAGCCGTGCCTTTGGGATGTTCTCTAGGCCGAGATCCGTGCCTTGGGGATGTTCTCTAGGTGGAGATCCTTGACTTTGGGATGAGTTAGTGGTATTTCTGACCTAGAAGCATCTGACCTCACCTGTGCTTTTGTGGCTGAATGCAATCAAATCCTTATTGCAATGTTAAACAGCCTTCATTCATTTCTACATGACCATTTTCCAACCTCTCCCTTAATTCCTATATATGGATAATATGGAGTAAATGGTACTTTTGGAAACTTTAACATGATTTACACACATTCATTTTTGCACAATATGGGCAATTTAACTGGTGATGGGCTCAGTAAGAGGCGTGAAGTCTAGCCCTCTTGGCAATGCCACAACAACAGCTTGGATCGAAGATGGGAAATGAAATGAAACACCAATTCTCTGCGGTATAAAATCAGTAGAAAGGGTAGAAAGTTTGAAATCAAACATAAAAGACAAAACAAACGAGTGACACCAACTGATGACTGGAGATAAAGGAACAACGGGGCAAAAGTACTGGGGTGTTTCAGAGGTTACGCCACTTTGGGCCCACTCCCGTTCCGCGCCACACAAACGCGGATTGTTGCAGGGGATCACTGAGGATTCACTGTCAGGGTGAGGCCGTCACGTGACCACGGACTTTGTGTTGGCCGAGGAAGTCATGTGACCAGGGAGCGTGTTGGCTGAACACAAAAGGGGGAGATATGTCATAGTGACAATGAGACCAAAGGAGTGGCTGACAAAGGACACAGAAAAGCTCACAGCTTCATGAGCCTAAGCATTAATCCAAGGCCACACATTGTTTAACTGATTAAATCGGCCTAAATGCTTCTAAAAATTACAGCATGTTAGCTTGTGGCTAGCTCGGGACACAGCTGCTGTCCTTAATGATACAGAAAGTTCCAATAAACTGAATGAAAACGTTAACATAATAAAAGGGCTTACAGACTTAAAACACAAATTGGAAAACTGTCCATTTAATGTGTTAATGTGTTTATTTATCCAAGAACAAGGCTTTTTCCTCAAGCCATGTTTAAGATGCTGGTGGGTGGATCTTTCAACATTAAAAATGTCCATTTTAGTGTAGCATCTGGAAATTTGAACAGCCTGCAGATGCAGTAACGTTCAGTGTGACTTGGTAAATAATCGCTCCTCATCTATCCCATCATGTGAGTTTTGCGCTGTAACATGGCACAAATCGCCTGCACAGACTTGGTGAACAGATCACAATCATGAAGTATTGCAAAACAAACTAGCACCGCTATTTTTCAGCACCTGTGCCTAACTGCAGATGCTTAGTGTCTACCACGCTCCCTGGAGAGGAGGGGCATTATTTGGGAATGGCTATGTAGCTGCTGCAATACATCTGGGAAGTTACTTTCATCAATTAAGCTGATAAAAACCTTAGAGGGAATAAATACATGAGTTTCTTGAGCTCAGAGTGTGTGTGTGGGGGGGTGTAAGGCGAGGGGGCCGTTCATAATTGGCCAATAGGTCAGTAAAGTGGTCAGTCATTTCTGTTTTATGAGGAACATCATCAGCCACACATATTTCTGCTGTCTCAAAAACATACTGAATCCAGATAACAACAAAATAATGAATTTTGGGAATCGTTGTGGCCTTAAAAAACTGACTTGATATAGAACACTCCATTTTCCAGTTTGGAAAAAACAGGATTTCCATATGACAGGAAATTATTGCTTATATCATCCCGATTTCTAAGGCCGTTTGGGCTCCTGATACACTGCTTCTCCATGGACCAGTAATATCACATCACAGACAACCTTCAATAAGAGGGTTCTCAAATTTCAAAAGCCTCGCCCGTTTATTTAGCCTCCACCTAGGGTCTTATCTCTGATCCGTTGTTCTCCGTTTGTAAACACATTTGTCTGTCTTGTTTGTCTTGTCTTATGACCTGAATGACGTTCATTCTGTCTAAAAAAAAAAAATCAGAAATGAGGCACATTTTCTCTTTCTATTAGTCACAGCATTCATGTTAGCCTCCGGCTGCTCGAACAGGCAGAATAGCATAGGACTCATTTGCATACACGCCCTTCATGGGCTACTACAATAAATATAAAGACAGAATGACAGCTTCTGCATTACAGCACTGCTACCGAACAAGCAAAGTGACTCTTGACTGGCTTTTTTAATACATCAGGTCTTCTCTTGTATACTGCAGCCTCCAAAGTCAGGACCCATCTGACTGAGTACATTTTTCACAATCCTAAAGGCATTTTGAAATACACTCAGCTGCCAGTTTATTAGGTACATATATCCAGTACCTACACTGACTGGCCATTTTATTAGTTACACCTACAATCTACCAACTTTGCACAACATGTTGTTGGAAAATGTATCATATATAGAGAAGTGACACATTTATAGAAGCTAGTCATCATATATATTATTTTTTGTGCACTCACTGTTGTGGCCTTTCTCCAATAAAATTTGGTCTGACTGCAGTTGGTGTGTGTGTGTGTGTGTGTGTGTGTGTGTGTGTCACTGTTGAGTGAGTTTTTACACGTTAGCGCAGGGGTCACCAACCTTTTTGAAACTGAGAGCTATTTCATGGGTACTGAGCCATATAAAGGGCTACCAGTTTGATACACTAGAACAAAGTTTACCTAAACTTTTCTAAACTTCATGTATTATAAACATGTTTTAAATGCTTTTATTAAAATATTGTCATTTTCAAATCTATATAAATGCAAATGTGATTTAAAAAAAGAATAGCAACAGGATGAAATTAAATTTTAGACGCTTGTCACTGGTGAGCTCTGCTATTTTTAGAACAGGTCCGCAGGCTACTCATGTGGTCCTTGGGGGCTCCGTGTTGGTGACTCCTGTGTTAGTGTGATCGGTTTAGAAAAGCCACCCAAAAATGCAGAGCCAACAGTGACCATGCAGTCAGAAACTGGCCAGTGATGAAGAGACAGAGGATGGCTTACAGAAACATGTGCATGGAAAAGAGCTGGATAAAGCCAGCAGGGTGGAGCTCCTGTGTGGACAAAATGTTAATATTCTGCCCACATCTACCTAGCAATACGGAGAAACGTAAACTTCACTTTTGTAGCTGTAAATGGCTATAAAAATGAACAAAAAAGTGGTTACAAATGCACTGAAGAGAAGAAAACGCTGAGATTTTAGCACAGTAACCCAGCATGGCCTAAACTTGCCGCTTATCAAGCTTAAATACAGCATCAAGAACGGCTCACCAACTATCAGTCAATTCTAATCATCAGTCTGATGCCATTATGATTCTGAGTTGCCGGGACTAAGGTGGAGCCTTCAGCCGCCAGAACACGATGGACGAGGGAATGCCATCGTCCCAGACGCTCCCTCGACAGGAACGCTAGTGTTCCAGCACCTTGCTTCACATTTAAATTCCCATTTGCTTTGGATTGTACATGTTGACAGCGCTGACCTTACCAGGCAAAACAAGCTTGCACTGAAAATCATTTAAAAGCCATTCCTACCACACCTTAGCAACACATAGCTGGGTGAAGAATCTACCGTACAGCAGTCAGAGAAAGGTCACACCCTACAGACTTTTTCACTTTCCTCAAGAGGCAAAAAGTGCAGTACAGAACTCTCCTCGTGTTCTGATTAATTCATGACACTACAGTAAGAATAAATGATTGTATAATGATTTTTTTGCTGGTAAAAATTCCTCAGGACGTTCAGTTCCGCATGTTTCTGCAGACATCAGCAGAGCGGGCGCTGATACCTAACTACAGAGCTCACTCCACACATTTTAAAAGGCTTAAAGATTGACAAGCTGTAGCCCTATCTATCTTTT
The DNA here is from genome assembly GCA_037974365.1 of Hydrocynus forskahlii. Taxonomy (NCBI): domain Eukaryota; kingdom Metazoa; phylum Chordata; class Actinopteri; order Characiformes; family Alestidae; genus Hydrocynus; species Hydrocynus forskahlii. The sequence goes on along the minus strand of JBBPCX010082902.1, from coordinate 12,396 downwards.
CCAGGTCAAACTCTAACATCAATAAAAAGGCCATGACTGCAGTGTGACAGCACTAGTAAAAAAAGTTAATAAACTGCGGTGTCGTTTCTAAACTTTACACTGGGAATGGGAATACACAGCCTAATGGGGAAAGTAACGCTCATTCAATACTGATCACCAAACACGCCAGACACTGCTGTGTGTTGAAGAAGATAAAGATCCGAGCTAAACAGACTTCTGTTCCCAGCAGTATGACAATAAGAAGGAGCAAACAAAAAAATGTATCTGATTTATATCATGTGCTGTCAGACCATTTGCTCACCTGCCAAGGGTTCTGCAAGATAAGGCCTAGCAGCCATGCGTGTTAAAGGATAAGATGATGCAGCTTTTCACACTTTTTGTATCACTCATGTATACGCTTTAAGAGCACTTTCTTGGAAGCATTCCCATGACAAAAATAAGAAAGCACAGATTTATTTATTTTGATACAGTCAAGGCACATTTCACTACAGCCAATTAAAACACACATATGTGGGACACAAATACACCTGAGGCGAAGGGGGAAAATTATACATAAGATGAAAGTACTAATCGCACAGAATTACTTTTACATGGACAGGGGCAACCTACTTTACCACAGTCTACCACATGGGATGAGAAGTCCCAGTGCAAAGAAATCTCAGTACACATTTCAGACCTTCTTCAACACCAACACACCAAAAATGTCCCATACGCAATATGTTCAGTGCTAAAATGTTTTCTGCCATTTTACTGTTTTAATCTTCAGAGTCCTAAACCTTAATTTCACAGAACTGTTGCGGTCTTAATATCAAGTCTCTACTCAAAAGGGATCAAAGGTCCAGGTTTAGTTAGAACTAGGGATGGGAACCGATAAGAAATTATTGATGTCAATGCCACTATCGATTCTTCTTATCGATCCGATTCCTTAGCGATTCCATTATTGATTCCTAAACAGTGATATAGGATGAGCCTGTTGCCTTAAGAAACTTTGCATTCTGGGTAATTCGGCCTCTAGGCTGGCTGGGAGATGTAGTCTTTCAGAGAGTGTTTGCAGTTTTACTCGGCCACTGTTTGTGAGTGATTCTCGTCACTCTGATGTTCTTTTCGGAGACTGAGAAGGCAACAACAGTATAAAGTAAATATTTTTTTTAACTGATCATAATTTTGTGGACAGGTAATAAGACCTGGTTTACATTAAAAAAAAAGGTAGTCATAGCCATTTTTTTCCTCCAAAAGCAGCTGTTTTATAAGATGGTAAATATAAACACTTGAACAATAAATGATGCACTTATCTTCCTTTAAACAATAAATAATATGGTCCAAATATGAAAATATAATTATAAAAATAAATTAGTATTGATAAGTGGCATTGTAGTTAAAGTTACCCTCGTCTATGGAAATCACGGCGCTTGCACTCGAGTGCTGAGAATCGAAGACATGGCATTCTTGAATTTTAATGCTGTGTTGAGACCTCAAATGTTTTAACATGCTGGTAGTTTTACCACCCTTTCAAGTTAAAACGGAACTGCACTGGTTACAAAGGCAACTGTGGTTTGTTTTGGTAAAATACAACCACACCGCTGACCGCTTTCTCTGCTCCATGATAATTCGAGTCGCGGAGTGTGACATCATCGTGCACAACGCAAGAAAAAGTCTGAAAGAATCGTTAGAGGAACCGATAACGCTGGAGGTAAACGATTCCGGTGCTTTGCAAAATTAGAACCGGTTCTAAATCGGAACCGGGTTTCGATTCCCACCCCTACTTAGAAAGAGTCAACCTAGCTAGTAAACGTCCAAGTTTAGCTACAGCTAGCCAGTCCACCTAGCAAACTTCCAGGTTTCGCTAGTCACCTGACTGTGCCCGGTTAATAAACACGTTATATCTGAATTTCATCTCCACTTTGAAGGGTATTTTGACACAGGGGCAGCTGACGGTCTTCTCAAATACACTTGCTAACTGAAAAATCTATACACGTTCCCTCCTTGTCGGGAGTGACTTCTGGACCACCCTCAAGACTAACCAGTCGCCTGTCAGTCCACATGATTTCACAAGAAAGTTGTTTTCATCTGCCGGAACCCGGATACAATAGCGTGAATCTGTGGTCTTGTGATAAGACCTGGTAAGAAAGCCCACTTAAAAGGAATGGAACCAAAGATCTATCATGGTACCATTGTTGAAGAAGTAGGGAGATAGCATTCAGGATGTCCAGGGAAGGGGTTACAGGTGGGGTTCCCACATGCAGTGGTGGTGGAAACTATCAAAATAAAAGTGCCCTCAGACATACCATGCTGACCTTAAGACATTACTTCACAGCAGACCAGGCCAAGCAGGCTGATACGGTATCAGTGTCTGCTCAGTTTCACCCAGACTCCCTCATGCTTATACAGGCCGAGTTGGCAGGACATCCTACAAGGGATAATACAGTTAGGAGGGGAAACCTGAGAAGGCATGACTCACGTCCAACAGAAAATAATGAATAAAGCACTGAGAGAACGCTAATAAACAGAGCCCGTCTCTGTACTGTCCTTTGCAGTCTGAATTATTCAAGAGCCTGAAAACATAGCGTAGGCACTTAATGAACTTAATGAATATTAATTTCTTTTTATACTATATCATCAGTATCGTTGAAAATACTGGTAATAAGTAACTTTTCTGAGACACCTTCTAATCTGGTTGTGCCACTATATATGATATTGCCTGTTTAAACACATGAATGACAGCAGTACAGGCTTAACTGGTCAATCTGAACTGGTCAATGTTTAGAATAATGAAAACTTGTAAAATATAACCAATAAAAAACAACCAAGACAAATAGGTAAATGACAACTGATAATCAAATCAGTTAGAATGTGAGTGAGAAATCCCAACTCACTTTCTTCCTGTTTTCATCACTTCATTCCATGACGTGTGGGGTGTTGGGGTGGTGGGAGGTGAAGCAAGGTATTATTGGCTATTATTTTTGACCCCAACTACTGGGGCACAGTTATGTAATCAAAACTCCGAAGACATTTTCAGGATGGGAAGTCACTACATTTTAATGAAAAGAATCACTCTGACCAGAGACACAAACTATCAAGGTAAAACTCTTCTCATGTTGTTGGTTATTGGACATTTTAGCCCCCTTAAATCAGTACCAGCAGGCCATAAGACACATTATAGGTTATAAGAATCAAATGTTTAAAAAAAATACTTGATTGACAGCAATGAGCCCTCCTTTTCTGTATGACTAATCCTTGCTGACTCATTTTATCAATTTTTTTGAGTGATTAAACTGAGTGATTAAGATTTGTATCGTGTAATTATGACAGCCATTCCAGTTCAGTGGTTCACAGAGGCAAGACAACCACCGCCGCCACCGGTAAACTTGAATTGTATCGAATCGTGGACTGATCATATCATTACAGTCTTAACCAATAGCACCACAACCACCAACGATCATTGCAGGAAAAATAGGCTCATAATGGGCCAGGCTAAACTGTGACTTAATAAAATGGGTCAAAGTTTCTGTTAGCTGAAGCCACCTAATGAGACTGGGCAGCGCTCCACAGCAACAGGCCATGAACAAAATACCTTCATTCATACAACCACTCGATTTTAACACACGGAACTTTTAATCATTCCGGTCCATGCATGAGTCGGTAGTCAGGAGCAGGGACAAAAGTCGTCTGCTGTAAGATTTGGGTTGCAGAGAGATTAATGTCCAAGGGCCTAGTTAGCCTACAGTAAAGCATTTCCTATTCATCATTAACCAAAGTCATGTGGCGTTCTCCACTACAGGGGGGCAGCAATGCCAGCCCGACATCAGAGTGACCGTAAAGAAAATCAAAATTACTTATTTGATTTTATTCATACTAAAGAAGTATGACTTGTTTAACACTGTTTAACACTGGGCCACATTTTAAAATTGAAACTTACACGTACATTCCTGCATCATGAATAAAAAGTTGGCAGCCACAAACAGCAAACTGTTTCAAGAAAGAAAATGGTGCCAATTTATCATCATTATAAATACGAAGGACCTGTTGTTCCACCTCTGGGAGCTTTATATTTGGAGAACAACCAAAGGAAGCGCTGTCCCTAGAAAACAGACAAAAAAAAATAACTAACCTGAAGACCAAGAAGAGTCTGACTGGACGAAGACAAGGAAAGATGTTTCAGGTCCTCCGGTCCTCCACCTGAACTTCTACACTAATGTCTCAGTTTTTGGCCATGCTGTGAGGACACTGGAAGCTGTAATGCAAGCCTAAATCAAGCCACGGTCAGGGACTGCTGCGTAAGCTTCATTCAGAATATGCACGGCAGGTTGCTATAGTGATCACCAACTAGAGGCCGGGCTCATTTGGATGTGGTCAGACTGAAACAGAGGTGGGGAAGCAGGTGAACACACAGTCCAGATACAGACAGACAAGTACGGACAGAGCTACTGCGTACTGAACAGCGAGCTGAAAGGTAATTATATGTATCAAAGGGCCCACACCCTAGATTTTTCATATTTTTCCTGAGGCCTCTTTTTCTATTATTTGTGTGATTTCATGTACCATCTCAATATCACCCCAACCTTTTTTTTTTATATATCCCCCAGAGCCAAACACGCTGTATTCATTACTGTGAACTTAGACACACTTGTATGCAACTGACCTCTGTTCTGATTGGCTGTCCTGTATTGCGCCTCATTCAAAAAGCAACACTGGCTTATAAACTGGGTGGAGCTAAACTGTGATCGACTGAATAGCCTTAAGTAAATATGTTGGTTTTTGTGATGCCGTATCTTAGGTTGAAGGGCCGATAACATTACAATTATGAGGGTATCAGCACATGACAGCTAAAAAGTACAGATGTTTAGATTTCAATACTTGACCTCATGTTTATTGTACTATAGTATATTGGATATCAGGAACGGCCCACGGTTGCCATATCAGTGCATCACTACAGGTTTTCATGGACGAGGGAGCGAATATAATGTTTCAAAACATGAAACATGTTTACATACTACACCAAGCTTCTAGGAAAGTAATGAAAATGCAGTTTTCCGTCATATGGGCTCTTTAATTTAAAGTCTTGTGGACACAGACAGCAGAAGGGCACAGAAGTCCTGATTTCTAATGCAAAGTCAAAAAGTCAAGAAGCTTCACCAAAGGTGGTTATGGCAAGGTTTTCTGGTAAATACACAAAAAGCAAAGGGTCTCTGAAACACAAAAGTGTCAGGAACATGCCTGTCCAACTCCTACAGTATCTCTATACTGTGCTCTGTGGCAGCTGCTGTGCTTTCCACCACAACAGAAGGATAATTATGAAATCATTACTTAAATAATAATATAATTCAATAATAATAAAATGCCCCAAGGATGACACGCTCCTAAGCCTTTAAGCATTTCTCATGTAGGGTGAGTCACACTAACCAGGTAACCACACCTGGGGGCGTGTCACGCTGGTCAAACAGGGTAAGGTGACACATTAGGCCTGACAGCCTTCATATCCCTCATACTGAAAAACACACACACCACTGTCTGCAGAAAGCAAAACAGAATGTGATGTTATCCCAAGGACAATGTCTGCGACAGGCCTGCTATTTTACCCCACACAGACGTGGGCAGGCAGGCAGTTTGAGTCTCAAGAAGTGAGGAAACAACATAACTGGTCCATATTTAGCTACTGTTCAGGTGAAGCAAAAGTTCACTCAGCTCAGTTTGAGGATAGCTCACCGTGGACCCAGCTTCATGGAACCCCACAGAACTGATGGCCTTTATCAAGAACCATAATTCCTTATAGAATCAATTGTCAGAACAGAAAACCCAGAGTCTATTTGCATGTTAAAACCAAGGACACAATTCTTCAGCACACTTTGCTCTGCTGTTACTTTTACAACAGCATGGAGCCACAGAGGAGCACATCCTGTCATAATAACCGCCACTGGCATGTCAGCGCACCCATAAAAAAACAGCCATGCAAACCAGCAGGGCAAGGGTTGCAGCCCGGAAACAGGGATCAAAGACACTTAGAAGCTCTGAGACATTATAACGAGGAAAGACCCTTGATGAGGCCTCCTTCTATAACACATGAGTAGTGTGAAGTAAACACAAGGTGGGTGCATCGGACTCATCGCAAAACCACAACACATGTGCAGCGAACTCATCCCAAACCAACACGTGAAATGAAGTGAATTCATCCTAAGCCCACAATTAAAGTGAAGTGAACTCATCCCAATCCCACAAGTCAAGTGATCTCATCCAAAACCCACGAGTCAGGCACAGTGAACCCATCCCAAGCACACACCTTCTTAACAGTCAACTTATCCCAAGCCCGCAATTCAGGTACACCTGAACTCATATCAAGTCCACACTCTCTTACACGGGACTCATCCCAAGCCCACAAATTAGGTACTGTAAACTCATCCCAAGCTCACAAGTCAGGTACGCTGAACTCATCCCAAGTTTACAAGTCAGGTACAGCTAATTGATCCCGAGCACGTCACGTTCAGTGAACTCATCCCAAGCACATACGCCAGGCACAGTGAACTCATCCCAGGCACAGTGAACTCTCCCCATCTCTCAAAACACAGTGAATAAAGGCCTTACTTGTGGATCACCATCTAAGCTGTCCGGGCCTCTTCCCATTCACAGTGTAAACAGAGGAGCTGGGACCTGTGTATGTGTGTAGTGTCTGTCCAGACGTAGGTTGGATGCAGGGGGTGGAGGAGGGGGCTGCTGCTAAAAACAACAACCCAGCATCAGCTGCTGCCGGGATCTAATCAGACACGGTGCCGTGGACTCAGTCCTGCCGCTCCAGCAGCGTGGGAGCATCTCCCTCTCTTGGACCCTGCACAGACCCACCACTACGAGCCCAACACAAACCAACAACCAACAACAACAATCACGAGCTGTTACAGCACGCCGTGTCCACTCCGACTTCGTTCAGATTCAGCTGTTCTCCCTGCTCTCCCCCCGGGGGGATAAAGGGTCCGGTGCGTGCACGCGCTTACCTCGGTCCTCTTCTGTCCCGCGAGCTGTGTGCACGCGCCGTTTCACATTAACGTTGAAAGTTTGTTGTTTTTTGTTTTGAAGAACTGGAGGAGCGTGCTCTCACCCTTTTTTCTCTCTCTCCTTCCCTCCTTCCACACGAAGCCACTGCCAGATCCAGCAGCGTGACGTCACGCGCGGGCCCGAGCACGCGTCACCGGCAGGGCGCGCTCCCGGCCGCTGGTGCACGCGCGCAGTTGTCTGGGAAACGGCCTTATGGTTGAGCGAGCGGAGGTAATACTGATAGAGTCGAGTTAAAGAGAAATTCTCCATTTTTATTTAACATTCATGTGTAATTTAGTAATTGAGATGTATTGAGATGCATTCTAACTGTCGTTCTAGGGAAACTAGAACGGAAGCTGAACGGAAGGTGAACGGAACCAGACGTCTGAAGACGCCTCGGAAAGTTTTTTTTTACACTAAATAGTTATAAACACGTTTTCTAGTACCTGCGACATTAGTCATTATAATAAGAAAATGGGGGACTGTTGAAATAGATCAGTACTCAAAGCAAGCTCCATAAAGACAGGGCTGGATGAGTTCAGTGTGGAAGAACTTGACTGGCCCTCACAGACCCCTGACCTCAACTCCATCCAACACCTTTGGGATGAACTGGAACGGAGATTGCGAACTAGGCCTTCTTGTCCAACATCAGTGCCTGACCTCATAAATGCTTAACAGAATGAATGGGCACAAATTCCCACAGAAACTCCAAAATCTTGTGGAAAGCCTTCCAAAAATAGTGGAAGGTGTTATAGCTGGAAAGGAGGACCAACTTCATATTAAAGTCTCTGTGTTTGAATGCAATGTCATTAAAGTTCCTTTTGGTGTAATAGTCCCAATACTTTTGTCCATATAGTGGAAGGTCAGTGTTTGTGACTCAAGGGGGTGAAAAGGGATGGGGCAAAAATGGCATTCACATGAGAGAAGCAAGGCATTAGCAAAACATTTAGCAAAAAGGCACCTCGGCAATCCCTAAGCCTTTGGAATGATGTGCTATGGACAGATCAGTCTGAAAAGTAACCTTTTGGACAAGATGTACAAGATATATGATGTACATTAAATTCTGTATTACAGTGAAATGCAGGATTCGATTTACACCAGATATAAACTGTGTTGTCCAAAAAGTTACATTTCAGTGGTACTAGGATTTTACACAACTGGAATTTTGCACTAAGCACTAACATTGTGTTATTACAGAAAGAGCTATGATTTCTGTTCAGTATCAAAGGCTTCATAGGTTTACTTTTCATCAGTCCATGAGCTGAAGCTAAAATATAATATTTGGGTCATTGGGTTCACTTAGAAAAGCAAATCCACATCTAAATTGTTGAAAGGAGGCGAAATGCTGGTTGCTTTTAATGCTCCTAAAAATCATGCAGGCCATGAAGTTACTTTTTCCACACGGTTGATTTGCATGTTGCAAACCTTGAACAAATTAAGTAAGAATTAAAAAAATGTGTTTAGAGTTTGATATCCTTTCCTATGTCTAAATATTTCATGTTCTTTTAAAATCTGAAACCATTCACTATGGCAAATCGGCAATAATAGAGGAACTCTTGGGGCGGGTCTTTTTCACAGCACTGTACAAAATCTAGTGCTCCTCAGGATCCACTTCTTAAACTCACTGGGTGTTTCCAGGTGCCGAGGTAATTCCCAGAGCCCCCCCCCCTCTCTGGCACACACAAACACATTTTATTGATCATCAATTTTTAAAAGGCCTGGGTAACCCTATGCTATCTGTCGCTCTTGCTTTCACCCCGGAAAGCCGATCCAGACAGAGAGAAACTCATTAGGTCATGCATGTCGAAGTAGACATTTGCAACCGTTCAAGCTTGAGTGTAAACGGGGTCAAAACGCGGCCCCTGTCTGTTTTCCACGACAACTGGCATTTAGTCATTTCCAAACAAATAAAAAGAGAGAGAAGAAAGCGCCGTTGTTTTTTGCTCGTGCTACAGAGACAGTTTGTACTGGTCCATCTTCACCAACCACCACAAGCTGGACAAACACCTTCTCTAGTCTCTGACGGAAGCACTGACAAATATATCACACAGCGGACATGGAAACAGCGGCACTTTAGTTTTTCAGGGACCAAGGAAGGGCAGCAGTGTTTATTTAAGCCGGGTGACGCTGGATCCCACTGATCCGACTAAAGCTCTTAAAATATTTACACATTTGACTCTGTCCATTATTGCGCAGAAAGCTGGGCACATCAGCAGTTCAGCTTTATTTGCTTGGTGGACCAAAATGGACCATTTTATTCACGCCGTGTTCTATTCCTTCTCCCGAGCCCTTTTGCGAAACCTGCACTTTTATGTATGTAATTGCTAGACATTAACAAAGCCTAATGTACTGGACGTCTTTTTTACTTTTGTTAATTTAAGTAAGGTGACCATTTTGTCATAGGTGAACAAACCACAGCACACAGTGTGAACAGCGTGAAATTCTTTCTGTGAATTTAACCCATTCACCAAGTGAAGCAGTGGGCAGCCAGGAACACAGCGCCCGGGGAGCAGCGTGTGGGGACGGTACCGTGCTCAAGGGAACCTCAGGGGTGCCACTAGCAGTCTTGGGATTCAAACCCACGCCTTTCTGATCGTAGGGGCAATTCCCTAAACACGAAGTCACCAGCTGCCCCTGGTGCCTCACTGATGCCTCTGGTTTAAATTAGCTTCAGTATATAATTTTGATGTTTTCCATTATACTCCATGAATATGTCTTCTACGTCTGTCTACATCACTATGCACAAGTAGGAAAGGAAAATATTAACAGTCTGAAATTACACATCATGCCCATATTAAGAACTCCAGGCCTAAGCTGGTTTTCTTTATAAAGGAACAGCATTTGAAAATTGATGTTAAAGATCAGCTCGTGGTAAAGAAAACATTTCAAACCCTGTATGTTTTGTCTTTTTACATTCTCCTCTCAAGTTTCACTAGCTTCCACAAGGTCATTAAGTAGTCAAAACATACCTACATGACACAAACAATAAAATCAGTAAAACTCCTGTGTATTAAAATAACACTGAATAGTGACCTAGTGGTTAGGGCGTTCACTTTGCGACCAGAAAGTCGTGGGTTCCAAGACTGCTAATGGTACTAAAGGTACCGTCCCCACACACCGCTCCCCAGGCGCTTTGTTCCTGGCTGAATGGGTTTAATGCAGAGGAAGAATTTCACACTGTTCACACTGTTCACACTGTGCGCTGTGATGTGTTAACGTATGACTGAATGGTCACGGTACACTTTTTTTTAACTTTACTTTTACCTAAGTTTGCCATTGAACTACTATATATAACATGACCCTCCCAAACCTTAGGCTATTGCCAAAGCCATTTTAATCACTTTTCACTATTTTTTACTTTACTTTGGTGAAGTCATCCTAGCTGGCATGTAGCTATGTTTGTGTTTTGGCACCTTAGTAACCCTTAAATTCAAAATATTTTGCTTCACTGCAGGGAAGAGCAGCAACAATGTTCAAGAACTCAATTTGTACCACAGAAAAACAGATTAGTCATGGATTTCTTAATGTGGAGATGATGCAAACTACAGAATAACACCCAGACTTTTGAGGTCTATTTCACTATCTCCGCCTACACCCTCCCTGGCCCTTCACAGCTTTTCAGTTTTTCAGAAATATGTCCTAGTCCAGAAGAGATAGCCTTGAACCTTAGAAAAAAAGTGATGGGGGAAAAAACCTTAACCAAGTGTCTCACACCTCATGAGAATTAATTTGATATGTGTATCAGTCAAGCTCTGAGAAGCAGAGCCTCCAAATTAGTTTTTTGCTTCCATCCATATGTTATCAGTTTGCACTGATTTCCAATCTGTATAAACTGCTCCATAATACCACTGGGACAGGCACTGATTAGCATGTCATGCCCTGAGGAGAAAATAAAAGGGGAAAAAAAAGACCAATCTGGAATACGTTAAATATGCTTTCACAATAGCACTAAAAAGCATTCCGTGTATCCCATACATAGCAATACAAGGTGCTATCAAAAAAACCCACCCGTGTGTGTATATATGTACACACATATATACAGTAAATACACACACACACACAAAGAGCTTATAGTGAAAAACCGCGAATTTATGATGTGGTAAAAAAAATGCCTAAAAATGCCTATTTTTATAGTGTAAACCCTAAATAAGCCCACAGATATGCTCCCAAAACACTTTCATTTCATTTTAAACTCAGCTTAATATATTATCCTTAAAGAAAATGTAAAGGTAAACCTGAATGCGGACTGTACAGTTTACAGTGAATATCAGTATTACCCTTGTATAGACTATACTGTAATTCATACACGCGCATTTTTTTTGGTATGCGCTGTCGATTTCTTTGGTATAAGCCGGTAAATACAGTAATAAATTAATTTTATTTACAGTAATAAAAATACAGGGCTTAAGAAGAATAAAACGAAAAACACGAGAACACTCCAGACTCGCCATGGGGGAAATTCTGGACTGCAGCTGCATGGAAGGGCAGCAGCTAATGGAAATGTAGCTGAATTTATGTAAAGAGCAAATTTCCAAAAAATTTTAGGTAACAGTACTATTGGCATATTTTTTATATTAACTCTTTATGTGCAATAGTATAACTGACCAAAACTCACTCAGTCCTTGCACAATATTAGCTGAATTTCCAAATTTCACTCAGTCCACTTACTTACCCAGGTCTCCCAGCCGGTAGATCATAAACAAAGATAGCGGTCATTGACTCTATGCTGTGCCATATTGTAGGAAAACTTGTACATAATTTTGTGACACTGAATATTGATTTACTTCAAAATTATTTTCATTATATTTTTAAACACTACACTTTTAATGTAGCACTACAATGCATAACAAATTATATATCGTCACGAAGAAAGCTGTGACTTCGGGGCCTCGTCCTCGTGCTGGTTGTTTGTGGTAGGGGGCGGCGCTCGGCAGCGGAGGCTCATTCCTCTCAGGTGTCCGACTGCCCTGGTAACCGCCACAGCCAATCTTAAACAACCAGCACGAGGACGAGGGGCGTGATGGACGAGGCCCGGACATCACAAAGTAAAAAAAATGCGGAGGATATTTGCAGTTTCTTCAAACAATTATTTTAGTTCGGTTCTCAGAAAAAATCTGCGACACTGAAGCAGCGACTGCTGGACCGGCGAATAAGCGGGAGTTTACCGTGCGTGTGTGTACATATACTGTATATACAGCTCTGGAAAAAAAAGACCACTGCATCTCTATGAGTATGACAACCATTCTATATCAGTGTCTGTTACAGTGGCTTGCAAAAGTATTCGGCCCCCTTGAACATTTCCACATTTTGTCACATTACAGCCACAAACATGAATCAATTTTATTGGAATTCCACGTGAAAGACCAATACAAAGTG
>JBBPCX010082874.1:0-27510 GCA_037974365.1 Hydrocynus forskahlii | reverse complement strand
AGTTGAATAGTTAGAGGAAAAGTCAGAGAGGTGTGTTGGTTTGGATATGTGCTGAGGAGAGACTCTGAGCGTGTTGGGAGAAGGATGCTGAGGATGGAGCTGCAGGAAAACAGGAGAAGAGGAAGGCCTAGTAGGAGGTTTATGGATGTGGAGAGGGAGGACATGCAGGCAGCTGGTGTGAGAGATGAAGATGCAGAGGAGAGAAGGAAATGGTTGAATTGCTGTAGAGACCCCTAATCGGAAGAAGAAGAGAAACCACCAGCTAAGGTGTACAGAAACCAGAAAGCTCCTGCAACCTGAAATGTGCTAAGCATCCCTCCAGCGTAATGCAACACATCTCCACATCATATCCACACAGTATGGGTTCCAGATCACGGCTAGCACTGGATATAGATTCGTGACTCACCATAACAATTGTAATAACACGAACAAAAACGATCAGCACGACGCCCTATGACCGTATATGACAGGCAAAATTGTCTTCTTTTTGATTTGAAACAAATTTACAGAGATCTTACAGATAATATTCAGCTACATCACTGAGCAATAGCAGCATCACACCCCTCCCTGAGTCCAGGGGGCTCCGGTTGGATGGGTGGGCTTCGCAGAAGCTGATTGGCCCTTGCAGCTTTCTGGACCACCTTCTCAAGGAACTAATGAAAAACAAAAAAATTTCAATACTCAGTTTCATTTTTTTGCAGATCGCACTGTTTGCATTGTTATATATATATTTTTTACTAATTATAATGTCGGATCCGTATGGAAACAGTTTTTTAGTTTTTACATTTTGTGCCGAGCACACAGTGGTTGCTATGGTGATTACGTATGCGTGCGCACGCTGCGTAGAATACGCTCATTGTGCTCTAGGGCTCTGCTATTAGTAATATTAATGGTGATGAGTAATATTATTGATATTAGTAATATTAGTGGGTATTAGTAATGTTATTGGTGTTGGGTAATATTATTGGTGTAATATATATTTTTCATAATCCGATTACTGTATGAATTTGTGCTTTTAAAAGTCCTACAGAAAATCTAGAGCGATTCATGATTTAATCGATTATAGAACAATGGTCAGCCATTTCCTTTAAATTCCCTTGATTGTGTACAAACATTTAAAAACAAACAAACAAACCAAAAACTGTTTTCATTCGCACTATAAGCGTTAAAAATGTCGAGGAGTTCAAATAGGACACATCGGAAGCAGGTAAACTAGGCTCACAAATTTATACTCCAAAAATGCAAAGTTTTATTTCTGCACATGTAAAAGCAGTGTGCAAAAAGTCAGAGCGGATCTGAGAGACCGCCCCTGGAGGTTTAGAGGCGGGCAGTGGGATAGAACTGGTCACTGATTGGTCCATTGAATGGCGTAATGTGACGTTAGCTCTTCCCTATTTGTAAGAGACGTGTTCTACATTGACAGCAGAGAACCAGTACAGCCAATAGCAGTGTGTTCCACTCTCTGCCCATAACACTGTTTTACGCACGAGTCCACACCGCTATAGGTCTTCTGGGTTACACAGGTGAGTTATACAGGTGAGTGGAGGAACTAGTGTCGAGATTTTTTAAGGTAGTGTATGAAGTTCAATTGTATCTTAGTTCTTCGGTGTGAAGTAGTAGCTTCAGAAATATTATCTTTGTAACTTACGCTACATGAGCAAAAGTATTGGGATACACCTCTTGATTATTGAATTCAGGTAGCACCTTACTTCCAGTGAAGGGCAGGCTTAATACTTCAGCCTACCAAGACATTTTGGACATTGCCATATTTCCAACTTTGGGGACACAGTTTTCTATTCCAAAATGACTGTGACCCAGTAGACAAAGCAAGGTCCATAACGACATGGCTGCATGAGTTCGGTGTGGAAGAACGTGACTGGCCCACACAGAGCACTGACCTCAACCCCATCCAACACCTTTGGGATGAACTGGAGACTGCTAGCCAGGCCTTCTCGCCCAACATCAGTGCCTGACCTCATAAATGCTCTGCCGAATGAATGGGCACAAATTCGCACAGAAACTCCAAAATCTTGTGGAAAGTATTCCAAGAAGAGTGGAAGCTGTTTTAGCTGCAAAGGGCCATCTCCATACTACAGTCTATGTATTTTAACGTATTGTGCCCCAATACTTTTGTCCATATAATGTACATGCCATTGGCCTTATTTTCTTTGCCTTCCAGGGCACTTTTGTTATGGCGACACGTATCCGGCCAGTGAGTACTAGTCTATCTTTTTAAATATTGGTGTAAATTGCGTTCAGTTAGCATAGTGCTGTACATGTGTGACGTCTTATTCACAACTGTTGGGTCCACTCTCCCCAGAGCAGCAAACGGTGCGCAGTTATAGGAGGCTCTGGCTTTTTGGGCAGGCACCTTGTGGAGAAGCTGGTGGACAAGGGCTACTCAGTGGCTATATTTGATATCAGACAGAGCTACGAGCTTTCCGGGGTCACGTTCCACCAAGGAGATCTGTGTGACAAACAGGTGAGCAGACTGCCCTTCTTTAAAGGGTCAACTTTACCTTTCGAAATTAGAGTGCAATGTAGTGTGTGAACATGGATAAAGTTTCTAAATACACCATTCACTCCCAAACCTCTCCCTGTACAGTCCACATACAGATACAGCACATTTTGAAATAATTGTTTTTGTGATGTCACAAAAGCCAATGCATTTGCCCACATCAGGTTTTTCAGCCTGCGTCAGTCCAGCCCTGTTCATTCACACTGTAGTCACGAAGGGCCTTGGCCCAGAAAGCACCCTAAGCCCTGTAGTGTTCCTCTCAGTAGAGTCTTTGGTGCTGTAATTGAGGTGGATATAGAGGCCAAGGGGCGTTGTGGTTTCTGCGTTTAAAAGCATGCATTTGGCACAGACTTGTGGATTGCACATATACTGTACCCAGCAAAATTATTTATACTGATTATTTATCTTTTACATTGGTTTGGCATATCGCACCGTAGAGTGGTGCAAGCTCCTGGTTATTCTTAGTTTTTAGACATTTAAGATAATATAAGATAAACCTATTAGTCCCACAAGTGCGAAATTTACTTGGTCATGGCAGAAAGTGGACAGTACAAAGTTAAGAGCTGCAAAAATGAAGAAAAACAATAGAATAAAATACTGTGTCACAGTACAGTATAAAATAGAATGTTCAAATGTCAAAAAATGTACAGTATTAAATCTAGTAATATAAATATGGACATCTGTATTGTAAAAATATACATATATGTATGTAAACTGTAAGTAAGACTAAATGTAGACTTGGGCAAGATGTATACATGTACACAGTGAGTATATGTAGATAAGTGTATACAGAGTGGATGTATGAGTAAAAATAAGAACAATTTAGATACACACACAGGTACACAATGGAGTGACAGGCCTTGACAATAGCACTGCACTTTTTAAATTGCACATTCTAAATTGCACATTCTGCCCAGCAATAGTAGCGTTCCCGGTGGAGTCCCAGTATTGCAGACAACCCTGTCCGACACACAGCCCTGAGTTCTCACATACTGTGGTGGGTTGGTGAGGTAGTCCAGTATCCATGTGGTGAAGTGATGGTTCACTCCTGTGTACTCCAGCTTGTCCCTCGGGATTGTGGGAAGGATGGTGTCTAAGGAACTGGAGACATCAAAGAACATGATTCTCACAGTGCTCCCAGCGGTCTCCAGGTGAGAGAGGGAACGATGTAGGAGGTGAATGATGCCATCATCCACTCCAATGCCAGGTTGATAGGCAAACTGCAGTGGATCCAGTGATGAGCTCACCATGGGCCAAAGCTGAGCCAGGACCAGCTGCTCCAAAGTCTTCATCAGGTGGGATGTCAGAGCCACCGGACTGTAGCTGTTGAGGTCTTTTGGTCATGGAGTCTTTGGCACCGGTACCACACAAGAGGTTTTCCAGAGCTGTGGAACTCTCCCTAGCTTCAGGCTCAGATTGAAGGTGTTCTCCATCACCCCACACCGTTGATCGGCGCAGGACCTGACAACCCTTGAGCTGATGCCATCTGGACCTGCTGCCTTTTTGGCATTAATCCTCCTCAGTTCCCTCCTAACCTGGATGGTTGAGAGAGACAGACAGGAGCTGTGTGCTGGATGTGTACTGGATGCTGAGGTTGGGGGTGGGGAGCAGTGAGCAGGGTGTGTGGAGGAGGTGTGAAGTGACTAAACTGTCTGAGGTGGAACAGCAGTGGGGGTGGAAGTGTCTGCAGCCGATGTTGAAAACTGCATCCTGGATGAATCAAACCTGTTAAAGAAGTGATTCAGTTCATTTGCCCACCTCACCTCCCCCACCGGCAGAGAGTTTTGTTCTTTGTGGCCCGAGATGGTTCTGAGGCCTCTCCATACTTCGCTCACATTGTTGTGCTGAAGCTGGTTCTCCTTCTTCTGCCTATTGCTGTCTTTCCCATCCCTGATCAGTCCTTTCAGCTCCCTTTGCACCCTTTGCAGCTCCTCCTTGTCTCCCGATTTGAAGGTCCTCCTCTTCCGCTTGAGGACGGCTTTTATTTCTGGCTTAATCCAGGGTTTGTTGTTGGAGAAGCACTGCACAGTCCTGGTGGGTACGGTGTTATCCACACAGACGTTAATGTAGTTCGTAACGCGGGTGACAAGGCCGCCAGTGTCCTCCCTGTGGTCGTCACAAAGCACCTCCCACACAGTAGAAATGCATATTGTTGTCAGAAATGCATATTGTTATTTAGGCTTTAACCAGCCTGATCGTTCAAAATGGAAAACAATCTTTAACAATAATAAATGTAGAATGGAAATTTGCTTGATTGTATTAGCACACAACATCATAATTCTGAATCTTTCACAAAATGACAGAGTCCATGCCATGAAACGGAGGGAAGATGCACTGAAAAGAATGCACATCATTTATTAGGTTTTTTGAGTAAAGCTTTGCTCTCTCTGTATGTAGCATGTAACACGATTACTGACTGTTTTGATAAAAACATGAGCAAATAACCTTTCTAGAATAAGAAAAATACATACATAAACAGCATATAAATGAGTAAGAAATCATGCTTTGGTAGCATCAGTCAACATGTTTGGTGTATTTTTTTCATTTGTTTTCTTAATTTTAAGCAGGTTTACAATAAAAAAAGAATGTTTATCTGTTATGGCTGTGACTACAACAGAATGGACATTTTATGTAAAAAATGAAAATATTTTTTTTAGGTAATTTGTTCATATACAGGTGTTGATTGTAGATTACAAGCATAATTTAGCTCAATGACAAAGTAAATTAATATTCACACTTGAGTATCTTCTTCCTTGTCTTGTCAGTCAGATAGCTGTAAACAAGCCCATCTCTCTAACAGCTCCTTGCCTTTATCTTAAGAAATAACAAACACCGCTGGTTTAATTCTAAGGCCTGTAAAAAATTATCCCTTAAAAGGGTCATAAGTGGGTCACCATAGGAGAATAAAATACAAGAAAAGGCATGGCACATTTAGTTTTTCATTTGTATTCCTTTTTCACTTGTATTTTTCTTGCTTTTTTGTTTTCCCCAGGCTTTACTTGCAGCTCTGAAGGATGTATCCCTAGTGTTTCACTGTGCCTCTCCTGCCCCTTCCAGTGATGACCAAGCTTTATTCCAGAGAGTCAACGTCGAGGGCACACGTTCAGTCATTCAAGCCTGCCAAGAGGCTGGGGTGCAGGTAAGCACCGGCACATACTTGGGTGCATGGGCACCGGAACCATTATAGCGGGCGGGGACCCCACAACCACCCCCCCCCCCGGTCACCTGCCGAGACGTAGAGCTGTACTCGCACCATCAACGGCCGAGACTTTGCATGCGCGCACCAACCGATGTGCACCCCCCCAACCACCACTCCACATTAAAAAAGCATACGGCGCCCTTGCTTGAGTGATTTAAAAGCGAACATTTCTGTTCATTTCCATTTTCTCTGAACTCACTTGATTTGAACTAAGGGTGCTATGGTCCTATTGCAATCACAGAATGGTCCATATGTGCAGAGGAACGGGTGGATGGACATTGCGCATTGATTTGTCCAGTATGTCATGGCTTTGTCGTATGTTTTGCAGAAACTAGTCCTGACCAGCAGTGCCAGTGTGGTGTTTGAGGGAACTGACATCAAGAACGGAAAGGAAGATTTGCCTTATGCAAAAAAGCCTATTGATTATTATACAAAGACAAAAATCCAACAGGAGAAGGTCAGTATGCTTAGTTTTTGTTCCTCTACATTTATGCTAATGTTTATGTGCTAAATATGGACTACAGATATAAAGGAGCTCAATGACAAGGTCAGTAAAGGAATGCATTTTAACTGAGTTTTAAATACAGTTTTAATACACGAGGGAAATTTAGACTCAAAGACTTAATTGGTCGTGCTTAATTGGCAAATAAATTTCCGCTAGGTCTGTTTAGAGACTTTGTGTTATCCTGCTCTAACACAGCCTCCCTGATTCATCACAAGAATGTGTTTATCTAATGGTTTGTGTGCTGGGAAACGTGGAACTATGCAGTCTGTTCTCTGGAACTAGCATTTGAAAACTCCACCCTAGGGACTGTAATATGAGGGCAAATGCACAATTGTCTGGAAAATGAATAATTTCCCTCCCTGTTTCTGCCTGCATGGTAGCTTGTCTTGGAGGCCTGCAGTCAAGAAAAGGGTTTCTTAACTGTGGCAATCCGTCCTCATGGCATCTTTGGCCCACGGGATCCCCAGCTTGTGCCTATTCTTGTGGATACAGCCCGCCGAGGCAAGATGAAGTTCATCATTGGGTAAGTGAGAGCAACTCACTCACCAGAAGCCATGAGGCATCGCTGACTGACCAAATCAAAAGTCGTCAAAATTAAGCCCTCCAGTGATGACCTGACTGCTCTAGAAAATAAGGCGTTTTCATTCTGTGATAACCTCCATGGTTACCTACCTCCTTTACTCTTTTAGATTTTAAAAACGTCCTAGTCATACAGGCCTTTTACGTTATATGGTTTCCTGCTAGGGTTTTTATGTTGATATTTTTATATAGTACCTTATTTTTTTCATTTTAGCTTTTTTTCTATTCATTTTAAAACAACATTAATAGTTTTGTTGTTTCTCTAACATTTGAAAAGGAAGGAATTTAATGTATATATTACTTGGTTTCATTTTGTGTTCTGGTGAATGCTGCACCACTGTGAATTCGATTCCTCCTGGGTTCGATTTCTGCCTGGGCGGCCAAGTTTATGTTCTGTGTTTAAGTGGGGTTTCCGTTGGGTGCTCTGGTTTCCTCCCACAGTTCAAAGATATGTCAGGCAAACTTGAGATACTCATTTGTCCCTAAGTGTGACTGTGTTTGTGTGTTTGCCCTGTGGGTGTTTCTCTGCCTCTCTGCTGGGATAAGCTTCAGAACCCTCAGTGACCCTCGATAAGGAGAAGCCCATGTGATCCTCAGAATGGATGGATGAATGCTTTGTCTAAATTGGCCTGTATTGTTGTGTTTTCTCCATAGTACTATTTAATGTTTGTGTATTTTATTACAGTTAGCAAGTAATTGTTTTACTGCTTCCTTTTGTTTGTTTATCAGTTTGCTACACTGCTGAAATCGAGAAGCCTTAAACAACCTCATTTATTGCATTAAACTTTATAACCACTAGGTGGCAGACTGCCCTCAGGAATACTGGGAGGACTCACTGCGTGCCTCTATTTCACTCTGTTTAGTGCATAGTGTGTGATCAAGGGTATTTCTGTACACCTACCAACAGAAATGCATTTTTCTTTCAGATCTATTCAGTTTTTTCTGATAACCTGTTCTAAAACAGATGCACATCAAGGGCCGAACATCATCTTCATTTTTTGTGTTTGTCCTTGTCCAGGGATTAACCTAAACACAAGTGCAGTACTTGATTTGAATATATAAAATGGTTAAAAATTAGTGGCTAATAAATTAATGTTCATTTTAATAGAGGAAAGGGCCATATTTAATCTGTCAGGATACTGTGCAAAAAGAAACTGTGTTTTATTGCACAAATAAAATAATGTTCAGACGGCATCAAATCTAATCAGATTTAGATAGATTCTAAAAGTAAATCACATCAGATTTCCTTTTCACACCCATTTCCTCAACGTGATTGAATTTGGGTGGCAGGATTATTGGCTAAAAAGTATGTGAACAAGGGCTGACTCAGAAAAATTATTATTATTTTGGGATGGAGGAAAAGATCAGATCAATATTTGATATGTGGTGAGAACTAATTTGACTGCCTTCAGCTATTAGACTGTGGATGGGGATTTCCATCTGGAGAGCAAATGGGGATCTTTTGTCTGAATTTGCAGAGATGGATCAAACTTGGTGGACTTCACCTTTGTGGAGAATGTGGTTCATGGTCATATCCTGGCTGCCGAGCATCTCAGGCCAGACTCTCCACTTTGTGGAAAGGTATGTGTGTTTGTATGTTTGTGTAGTTAGAAAAGCACAGATTTTGTAGATTAGTAAAGTATGTCTATGATGTATCTATAATTTTCTGTTCACACTGTGTACTGTGCCATGCTGTGGTGCGTTAACACTCGACAGAAGACCACTTTACACTTACACAATTTACACTTGCGCTGATAATGCATCATTATATGGGGTGAAATCTTTCTACTTCAGTATAAGGCACTCTCTAAATGATGTGGCAATACATGCTGGTAAATCTGAATACAAAACAATATCATAATTAAGGGAACAAAATCATGTAAAATGCTCCAAATCTAACTTGAACAAGAGAATAGCTTGTTCTAATGCAACTCTTTGTTAGTGACTTGTTAGTGACATGACCATTGAGAACTGATAATCATTCTTCTCAATTCACAGTGTACTGCTGTCAATCTTGCAAATAACCCTACTGCAGCTAAAACTAATAATCTAAAATAAAAATAGAAGTGTTTATATGCAAATGGTATTGGAGTTTTAATCCCTCTAAACTCTGTATCTGCCTCAAAACATTCATATCCTTGAGGCACTAACAGGACTGTAGACCACGGTGGTCCCAAATCCATCAATACTTGTTTGCTGGATAAGTTTGGACCCTTGCAACACACTGTAACATGCTTCTAGTCTGTTGTCGTCATTGATATTCTCTTAATGTTGATTTTTATTTAGGAGAAAATTACAAGCGCATGCAAATGTTCGCATGCACTAAAACAGAGGTGTCAAACTCCAGTCCTGGAGGGCCGGCATCGGGCACAGTTTGATGGTTCTCCTCCTCAAACACATTCACTAAACCTGACAATTAACTGGCGAGGTGAACCAGGTGTTTCTGAGCAGGGAAATCACCAAAACTTGCTGGACCACGGCCCTCCAGCACTGGAGTTCCACACCCCTGCACTAAAACATGCATGAACTAAAATAAGACGTGTTTCTACATGAGATTTATGTTTATTTGCTAATAAACATAAATTATATGGGCCATTACTTTGTAGAGACCACAGTTTGAGACTTAATGGTATTTTTAATGGTGAAACATTACCGACTGTTAGTCCAAGACTCATCCCGAATCGACTTATTCACCTAATCAACAAGCTCCTCATATGATGCATCAGGTGGTGGTGGAGTAGGGAAAACACAAAAATATACAGAACATGGAGGCCCAAGGACTAGAACTTGGAACCGCAGCTCAACTGTACATTTACATAGACAAGGTTAAGGAACCATGGTACCAATGAATGTTCTTATTCTGCTTCTCCACAGGCTTACCACATAACTAATGATGAGCCAATCCGCTTTTGGGACTTCATGTCTCAGGTACTGGTGGGTCTAGGCTATGATGCCCCTCGCTACCACCTGCCCTACATGCTGGTTTATGGAATAGCTCTGCTGATCTGGCTGTTTTCCTTGCTGCTGCGCCCTCTGGTGACCTTAAACCCCACCTTTTCCCCGATGCGTGTAGCTCTGGCTGGAACCCATCACTATTATAGCTGTGCAAGGGCCAAACAGGACATGGGCTACCGGCCACTGGTGAACATGCAAGAGGCCATAGCCTGCACCGTGGCCAGCTACCCACATCTACAGAGAGGAGCCTAGTATCGTACCACATTTAAACCGGCCGTGTGTGATCCTGCATTCGTAAAGCCTTACGGGAGTGTTGATCTAGAACTTGTTTGGGCCAATATTTACCTCAAGCACTGTAACTTAAAAAGAAGCAGTATTCTTTTTCAAGATGCTGATTGTGGAATCAGCTCACTGCCATTTAAATTTTACAGGTTGGTATTCAAGAGGGACTGCTCAGTTGTTGTTAAATCCTTCCTCTGTAAACACATCTGTGCTGCATTGCAAATTCAAATGCAGCTTCAATTTGCTGAGACGCTTTGCGAATAACTGTGCAGCTGTGAGCGTGTTTTTTGAGTCTTTTGACAAATGTCCTGGATTACCCATGTTTACACTATAGACCGCATATTAACTATGCACTTTTTCATGCCTCATACAGTTGTTCATACAGCCGACTTTGGGAAAAAAAAGCTGAAGACCCTGTTAATAATTCAGTGATTATATTTTCATATGAGCAGTTCACTTTTTCAATAAACAGTTTTACATTCCTGTTTGCTGTTGACTTGTTTTTATATTGAGTGTCAGAGGTCACGATGTTATTTATAGGAACTTAAGAAGCATGTTAAGTATCTGAAGAAGTATCTGTTATAAGCTGTATTATCTACATCGTAAGTGGTAACTTAGTTTTCGCATGGAATGTGAAAATAAACAATATTTAAGAATGTCCTAGAGTATAGGGAGGGGCAAACTGTGTCTGCTTGTATGAGTTGCGCAATGCATTTCGCATATTCCCACGCCCTCAATAGCAAACGCCCTTCTGGAGCCCAGCCGGATCCTTTCACCATTTATCTCCACCACATCACAATACATTACTGTGTCCGCACAGACGCTCATGCGACTCAACCTGTCCCACGGCACATTATTGGCATTCCTGCTTGCAACAAGATGACAAAGGGGGCATGTTGATGAGATACCTGGCGTTCTTCGAACAATAATGCGCACCTCATCTCAGCTTGTGACTCACGACCATCACAGCAGGTCGTCCGACCTGTTTCTGTTGTGGGTAACGTGGAAGCTGGGGTGAAACTGTTACAGAGCCACCCAATGAAGTGTGAACGCATAGAATTTGCCGATGGTGATCTGACTGGCAACCAGTTGATGATTATTGCGGTGTTTCCTAACTGCAGAAACTTTAGCCCAAGGTTAGAACTGACCAACTACTTTCAGCAATCCTGTTTAGTGAGATGCTCTACACTTTCAACACACCTGGAAACACGTCAAAATTCTTATCTATTTAGTTATCTGTTTTCTACAGCTATGGCAGATTTATGGTGGAGTACTCGTTTAATTTATTTTTTTGTAATTGTGAATATTTTCACAATTATATAACACCACAACATTAAAACACCACAACATTAAAACCACCTGCTCAACATTGTGTGCTGACAAAACAGCTCAGATCAACTTAGGGAAGGACTCCGTTCAGACCTCGGAAGATATGCTGGGAAGTATCTGACACTAAAACATAAACGGCAGATGCTTTACATCCTGTTAGTTGTGAGGTGGGACCCTCCATGGATCAGATTAGTTTGTTCAGAACATCCTATAGATGCTTGACTGCATTGACTTAACTAAGTACAAAGAAATAACAGTCCATCATTACCTTAATACAAAACATATTCTGGTTTGTTTAACTCTTTTTGTTTGCCGCATAATTCCATGTGTTCCCTCGTCGTTTTCTTTGTTTTCAGTATTAATCTACAAGGTAGAAAATATTGAAAACAAAGAAAAAACTTTGAATGAGAAGGTGTGTCCAAACTTTTGACTGGTAGTGTATAAATATATATATATTAAGTTTGAGTGCAGGTGAGCTTTCAAGACTGTTCTAGAAAGTTGCAGAAAAAAGGAAGGCTTGAAATGGTTTGGGCTTTGGAGAGCACATTATTTGAGCCACACCTCCTCCCTGTATGTTGGGTTACCACTGACAACGCTGTACGTCCCACAGGTAAATAAGGCTGTGATTACTTCTCCACAGAGAGCCACTCAGCAGTTCTTTCCCTGTCCTGCTGTCAGCACTGATGTGATGCTACATCCTGTCTAATTAGGTTCACTCATTTAAAGGAATGATTCACTGGAAAATCAAATGTACACAATTGTCTCCTTACCTTAAATGTGATAGACGGAGAGAATTTTGTTGTCCATAGTTGACGTTTTGCGTTTTGTGCCAAAGCTTTAAGCCTAATGTGGCTAAAAGGGAATAGAAGTCTATGTCACAGTTCATCGCAAGTTGACTTTAGCTGGAGCTGGGGGACTGATGTTTGAGCTTAAAACAGCTGGGCCCGTGTTTTTATTGTGAATGATAGATATCTCACTTTTGTATATTGTATTTATTTACTATTCGTTATATTGTGCTACTACTGTTTATTATTTTCAGTTTATTTTTCTTACTTCTCCCCCCTGGATTGATTTTTTTGTTAAAAATTTGATTCTGTGATGGGTTATGTTGAAATTCATCATATGTCCTTGGGCAACGAAGAGATTATCTTTGTATAATTCACTACATACTGTTTGCTGAGTAGTGACCTGATGTGAGAGTGACCATGGAATGACTGAATAGTATGACTGAAAGAATAATTGTTGATACTTCAAACACGGCGGCTTGACTGATGCCATACAATTTTAAACGCAGCTTCCTATTCAGATTCTGATTTGCCTGTATTCCCATGATGGCTCGTTCTAATTACCAGCTGCATGCCGTGTACGTTTTTAATTGGACTTTATACGGATGGTCCCATTGGAACACACTTGCGTCCACTTAAACTGATCCTGGAGCTGCGTCTTCGCCCTGGCCTTGGAAGGTCATGCTAGGGGTCAGGCCATCAGCACTGATCTGAAACCTGATGAGGGAGGGATCTGTGGGTGCTCTGAGCTGAATCTCACACACCTCTTGTCTTGTCTTGTCTTTGTCCGGGCACATGATACATACAAAGAAAATGTGAGATTTAGGTAAATAGAAAGGGACTCCTCCTATTCCACCATAAAATACACACATACACTCACTCACACTCATGCATACACGCCCACCCTGGGCTGTCAGGCTTCTCTAACAGGCTCAGCTTGTTATTCTGTGCCAACGCCCGTACCTGCTCACTCCAGGAGACAGCTGTCAAACAGGCAGCTTCATATCACTGTGTATACTGACAAAGAACACACTCCTGCTGTTCCGTCCTTCATCTCATCCAGCCTGAGCTTTGTGCAGCTCCCACTGGGCCTATATTGGGTGTTTTGCAGCTTTTTGGATGTGTATTTTCTAAGTCGAGGTAAGTTTGTGTGTGAAAGAGCATTTTATGGTGTTACAAGGTTCAACTTAGGAAGTACTTTGAGCTGAGCAAGACTGAACCATGTTTCACTGGAAACTTAAAGGGCTGGATTAACTATTTTCGAATCAGGCCTTCTTAAACTCTTCATGGGGGCACATTCAAGCAGTTTAGATATGCTTATTATAACCTTAAACAATTTGATATATGTATATATATGCTGTGGCCCTTTCACTGCTCTAAGAATGTTTGCCTAAATATAACCATTTGCCTGTCACTCTGTTTGCTCGGCATGATTGCTTTCTTCCCTCTCCCTCGTCCAGTTCTGCATGTTTGCTTTCTGGAAGTTGTTGTGTCGCAATGTTTAATCCCACCTCACATTGTTTGGCGCACAGCTCATTTTATGTAGAGGCAAGAGTATGATCAAGCAGTCAACCGTTTTTTTTTTGTTTTATTCATAATGACCTGATCTTGTAAATTTTCATTTAAAGAAAGAAAACACTTCATATTTTAATGTATCTTAAGGTGTCAGTTCTGAAAGGCTTCACCTCAGTAGAGTCTAATGAGCTCAGAGCTCATTAGCAAGCCATTCATGAGTTCACTGACCTCCTGATTAAAAACCACTGACCATTATACTTAGCTAGGTTTCACTGCATATCTCTCGTGTTGATGTAATGTTTGGTAGGCAAAACTTGTTCAGATATGTATCTAACTGGAATGGAAAGAGGTAACTGACTTGTTGGAAAATGTTGGAGTTGGAAAATGAGCTGTTGTGTAAAATGTTCACAGAATTGTCCATATTTCTTCAATATGTTGTTACTAAAACATCGTAATGATTGCTCTTATTTAAACAATACACAGTCTACGTCCTTATCATTTAAAAAAAAAAAAAAACACGATAGCTCAATGATAGTCATTGGAAATGGAAATGGTAACTGGATCAAAAAAATATCCGAACAGTTGTGGAACCTCCTCAATTGGAAACAAACTTCACAAAACTGTTTCTGTAGCTGCTGCTCAGTCCCATGCAGAAGGTATTTTTTTGCATTCTTCTATGAAAAAGCAGCAGAGGTTTCTTCCATGGTAGCACCCTTGAACACCACTCTCCCTCTCATATATTTCTTATGGTAAACTCAGCAGGTGCTTGTAGATCCTTAGCTGTCATTCTGATGTCCTTTGCCACATTTGAACTTTCCACAGTGGTTTCTATGTTCATGTGTGCTCTCAATCGCTCTATATAGTCTATATGTTTATCATTTACTTTTTCCATCAACATGACTGTTGAAATCATTGGCTGATTAGAGACATGGTGCTCTGGAAATGAGCATGCCGTTTGTTAAATATTACAGTTATATAGAATATCATTCCAAACTTTTTTGTTACTGCCATACAGTAACAATCACTGAAACACCTTGATAGTTGTCATTTTAAGTATGTGTGTGTAAGAGAGTGTGTAGTGTGAAAGTGGTGCAACAAGCTTGGTGGCATAGCTAAGCACTGAGTCAGGAACTCCACATATCAGAGGAATGAATGTATAGCCCCCAAATGGGTGGACAGCAGTGTTCTTAGCTCAGCAAAAAACACACAATTTGGTCTTTTCCCCAAATTTAGACAGTTGGTCAAGACGTATTTCTTAAGTTTGCTTTTCTGATTTATTTTCATTTGAGCTACGAGGCTAATGTAGCTGACAAGTAATGGAAGCTTATAGCTGTTGAAATAGCATCGTGGTAAAACCTTCACGTATTTTCAAAAACGTACAAACATACCTCTATAGAATTTGAAGTGTGTAATGACTCATGAATGCAGTTTCATTAATGCTAATTAATGCAAATGAATGCAGCTACTATGTAACTTGAATGAATGAAATACCTAAAAAGCACCTTACATGTTTTGGCTGACTGACTATCTTTGTAATTTTGAGAAAAAACAAACAAACAAAAGAACAAATGAGAAGATTTAATATTAGAATTATAAACCAATAACCTGAACTTTTAGATATATTAAACAAGAGGTTAGATATGTTAACCGGACAGTGATCATGCCTGACCCTTTAGTAGGAAAAGAAATTCCATGCTACATGTTGACAAACCTCAAGCTGGCTCTTCCTTCTTTATTCAAACTAAGCTTTCCCTACAGACGAACTTTGGATACAGAGGACAACCTGTCATGGCTACTGGTGAGCTGATCCTTCCCACACCCTTTTTTTTTTAAATCATCTCTACACACACGCAGTTACAGAAGACACTATGTACCAAGCCCAGAATTATGATGACTAATGGAAGACCAATCAATGATGTATGCAGGAATGCCACAGCTGCCATGTTTTTCCTCATTCAAAAGCTACACAGACCACACCACACCACACCAGGGTGTACTTACAGTCAGAACCTGTCATTCAACATATCACCCTGTTGCTGACTTACAGTGCGTGTGCATTCGCATATTGTGATGCTGAACCAATGAGAGGTCATATTTGTAGAGCTATTACATTAAAAGTTGTTGATAGATTGTGACTGTGTGTGTGTGTGTGTGTGTGTGTGTGTGTGTGTGTGTGTGTGTGTGTATGTAGAGGGGGACAGACAAAATGTTTTGCGTACAACAAAAGTCCGCACTGCACTGAAGGGTGACAGTAGTTGGATCCAACGCCACAGAGAGCCTGATGAAGAGGAGGAGGAAAAACCATGGTAAAGATTTGTGCAAGTGTATGTGTGTGAGAGACACAAATATTAGTGAGAGAGAGAGAAAGAGATTGGTGAATTGGTGTCTTGATTAAAATTAACAAAAAAACTACCCTCCTTTCCCCAAGCATATTCAACTTATTAAAACCTAGCTTGCATCCTATACTTGCTTCTATAATGTTGCACTTGAGATAACATTGTGCTAATTTGAATGGTCACACAGTCACAGATACATCAAAACATGTTCAGTTGTTAAGACATCCAAATGGACTTACGAGTGTCCAGCAAGTGCATTACAATATTTGATTATAGCTTATCAAAAGTCCTTATAGGACAAAAAATAGTGTGAAGGAGTGAACAAAAAACCCATGCATGCACACCACGGTCATGCATGTGTACAACATAATGCATTAGCAAATCATGAACATGCACCTGCCATGCATATGACTATAAAGCAGCACTTCATGCTGAAACCTCGATATAAGTATCAATTTCTTAACTCTTTAATGCTTAATTTCCACTATTGCTTATTGCTTTCTTATAAATTACAATTAGAAGTGAGTCAATCACTATATAAAGTACTTTATTTGGTCTTTAATGTAGTAATGAATTGACCATATGACCATGTATTAAGTTTTATTATTATTCATATCTCTCACATTATTTGGCTAGCTTGTTTCTAACAATGCTCACTTTACTAGCAGCATCCACATACCTCTGCTTTGTAGCTTGAACACACAAGTGTCAAAAATGATAGAATTCTGAGCTGTGACTTCCAAGTTAAGTGGAACGCAGCATAAGCTTTGATTATTGGTTTGCATGGTTAATGCACTGGTTTGCCTTATAGCTTTGAAGCTAAACAAAAGAAGCAAACTCATAGTGCCAGATGTATATTGGCTCGGGTCAGGAAAGTCAAACTAGTCTTTTAAAATGTAATATTCAATATTCAAACTTCTAAGAGTCAATTATGTTGGTAACATATTTGAGAGAGAATGGAATTGCTCTACAGGCCTACATTTATGCCCCTACAGGCTAATAGGTTAATGCATTTGTGGTAAAAATATGAAAAGAAAGGTTTCACTTCCAAACTTCTATTCTGTGAAGGATCGCAGAGGTGCGTGCAAGTCGCTTCAATGGTGCGCCCGATGATGGTGAACCAGAAACTGCCCCAGCCAAACCGGAGCCTGAGCCTAAGGCCAGCACAGACAGGTGAGAAACTACATGTTCCAGTTATGGCACATTATTTCATGATGGAATGCTTACCTTTAGACTTGACAATGTTTAGATTTAAAAATTAAATCTAAACATTTGGGTCATTTAAAAATTGACCTTTTTGTATGAATACTGTTAAAAATTATGACATGGTTTATTAAAATAAAATCAAATGATGACATTTTTTTTATTGACCTTTCAACAGCCCTAAAACACCAACATCTGGATACCTGATCAGGTAAGTCAGGACTTTTAACTGGGTATATGCTGGGCTATGTCATGAAATCGTTACAAACTATGAACTACAAAATCTTTCTTTCAGAGGGGTTTTCACAAAGACAGACACCAAGCCCACCACACCGAGCTCTACCAATGGATACATGTACGCAGGCAATTCTTCAACTCATCTAGTGCTGGTAGAAGAGAGGAAAACAATGATTTCTTTAATGTGGTAATTTATGAAACGCTGCTTTGATATTGGGAACTCTGTATCGTAAATGTATCTTTACCCCACTTCTCTAGTGGAACATCTGGCTTCAGCAAAAGGCCTTCTGAAGGATACAAGAAAATGTAAGTGTTTATTAATTCAGAATCATAAAAAAAATATGTAAAAAATGTGATTTTTTGTGTTTCAGATGCAAGCCACATGGGTTAGCATGGTTTGCACACATGGTTTTCATGTCAAGGGTTTAGAAATGCCTGACTTCCTTTTGAATTTTTTAAAACTTTTTTTTAATTCAGAAATAAAGCTTGCAAAGATTTGCCTAACATTTTGCTCACATCTGATAGATGTTGCACCTCTTTTCATCTTTAAGTTCATCAAAGTGTTTCCTTGGTAGTAGGCCTGATAACTAATTTAAAACACATAATTGCATCCATTTGAGATGAGGGGGATTTGGGGGTAATGTTAGATTGGGGGAAATAAATGTAGCTAAAATAAAGCAGCAAATGCATTTAATCAAATTTTTAAAAATGTACAGTCTTAAATCTTAAGAAATCTTGTCACACAGTGTAAAAGAAAGCTGGTATGTTCAAATTATGTTAAATAATTAAAAACAAAATGCATGTTTTGTTCTGACTGTTCTGAAATTAGCTAAATAAATTAGCTTGCACTAAGCAGGACTGCTAATCAGCCAATTTGACCACTTTAGGCTTAGATTGTAGTAGTTACCGAAAATGAAAAAGAAAAGTAAATGAAGCATTAGCTGAAATTAGAGCAGGTTTTGGTGTAAAAAAAAAAAGTTGATGTGACTATTTTCTTATAATGAAAATAAAAATATATGCAGCATCTGAGGTCATCATTCAGTAGTTGGCATAATGCCCATACTAAGATTTCTATATGAAAAATCTTGATTTTTTAAATTACCACAGTGATAAAGAAAATGTTCCAGACCTCTTCTGTTTTGTCATTTTTCTTCCAAATGTCATCAGATCTTATTTCTACTGATAAATGACCTCATAATTCAGAGGATCCATTGACAATTGTACGTAGGACAAACATATTGACTATGAAACATGTTTTGTTACCCAAGAGCACGATAGCAACAGTTTTTTAAATGTCATTCATTTTTCTCATAGAGAAAACCAGCGTAGGCCCAGAGTTTCTAATCTAGGCATAATTCCCACTACAGAATGATTTACATCTTTATTGTCAAGGTAGTACAGTCAATAATATTGTCAACCATGTGAAATTGTCAAATCTGACATAAACCCTTAGAAGTACATTTTCGTTTTGCTTTGTATTTGATTTCTATTACAGAAGCATTTAAATTAAGTAATGGAAGTACAAAACTTAATTACGCTATGAATTACATTTAAGCCTAATTTACATTCTGTATCCTCAGGTGAACTTTTACCTTTTTGTCCTTTGATTTTGTGTCAAAAAAACGAATACAAAAACATGAAGAAACATGTATTATAGCAAACCAATAAAGAAACCAGAAAGCGTATGGATTATTTTCTGTTCGGCTGTGTGAACTGTCGGATATTGCCTGTTCTTTTCAGTGCTCCTCACATCGTTCGATCAAACGTGGAGAGTGCGGCTATAGAGACAGATCCAACTATCAGCAAAGAGGAACTGGATAGAAGGTAAGAGGTTTTTTTATTTCCTCAGTGAATGCTTCCTAACGGCCCCTGCTGGCCCATATTAAGCCTGTGAGATTGAGGACCCTGTCCAAAGATCAGGGCCTGTATCCATGAAGGTTCTGAGAATAGGAGTGCTGATCTAGGATCTTTTCCTGACAGCAAGGTCATAGTAAATGAGAAAGGAATCTCATCCTAGATCAGCACTCCTACTCTGAAAAGCTTTGTCTCATCAGTTCACCCAGTTCTCAGAAAGGCACTCACTGCCCCCAGATTAGCATTTTTTTAGAAGTTTAAGAAAAGAGCCATTGTTCATAATGTTCCTCTCACTGAAATGAGGTAGGAACACTGCCTCTTGATGCTTCCCTTTTTCTGTCATGCCTATTTGTGTGTGTGTGTGTTCAGGACAGAGACAGCCAGCAATGTCCTCAGGAGCTCTGCAGCCAGGCAGCGATCCTACGTACTCTCGGCCGCAAAGAAATATGAGTATGTTTCACTGATTTATGTGGGTAAAAAAGCATTTTGATGCACTGATAAGAAGGTTCAAAAGTTGGAAACCACACCAAAGTTTGACGTTTGATTTTGAAATTTCATGACATACTGAATTGAATTATTCCTATTAAGATTCCTATTCCTTTCTTTTTTGGATTATTTCCCAGTTTCCTTCAAAGTTTTAGTCATTTTAGTCATTTTGTCATTTCCACCTGCTGGTAAAATCTCCCCATGATCACATGATGTTCTCAAGCTAGGAGGACGAAGCAACACCACTTCAGTGCTCTCTTTTGCTGTGGCACCTCTGGGGATCAAAATCTCCTCCTAAAGTTGAAACTTTTGCAGCTGGATCTTGAAATTTAGCATAATTTGCAAACCAATATCTCGATGTCATACTGTCTTACAATATATACATAGATTATCCATTTTTTTAGGTATACGTACCACTTTATTAGGTAAAGTACCCTGTTCCACTTCCAATACAGGCACACTTTGTAGCCTATCTTTCTCTCCATTATTTATGAGCCCCTTTTACCACCATTCATCAATGGTCAAGACCCCCACAGGGCCACCAGTGAGACGGTTTTATGCGGATGCTGGATCATTTTCAGCACCGCAGTAACAGACACTGAAGAGGAATGTTAGTGTGTGTTTGTGTATGTGCTGAGAGGATCACATGCAGGTGCTGGAGGTTTTACACATCTCAGTGTCACAGCTGGGCTGAGAACGGACCACCGACCAAAAATAAGCCAACAGTGTCCTGTGGCCAAAAATGGACCACTGATGAAGGACTAGAGGAAACTGTGCAGCACTGTGCAACTATCATGAATAATTTTACACTTGTAAGGAAGACAAGGTTAGAGGTGTCTAACAGATTTTACCGTACGTCGACCCTGTGATCCTCTACCCTAATAAGACCTACTCACTGGTGGTCCTGTGGGGGTCTTGACCATTGATGAACGGGATAAAGGGGGCTAAGAAATTATGCAGAGAAACAGATGGAGTACAGGCTGTAACTGTGAAGGGAATTCTTCATGGCCTATGCGCACCACTGTTCTTCTTCATTGTTGTCATTCTGTCAGATATTTTTAGGTGGCATTTTCCATTGATATATGTCAAATCTTTTTAGGTCTCCATCAGAGAAACCAAACAGCTCTGACCCGCCGGTCATATCTTTTGTTGCCAAAAGGTAAACTGTTTGTTTTGTGGAAAAGTTATATATGGAAGAAACAGCATATACTTCGTCACTGAGCACTCTGTTCTCTGCCTCTCTCTTTGTGTGTGTGTGTGTGTGTGTGTGTGTGTGTGTGTTTGTGTGTGTGTGTATGTGTGTGTTTAGGGTTGTTATCAGTGACGAGGAGGACAGTGACCTGGCTGAACCAATTTCCCCGACTTCTCCAAGCCCTCAGGCACAGCCTGCACCTAATCCTAAAGAAAGGTACTCTTTCAGTCTTTCAGTAAACTTGCTAAAGTAAAGCAGTGTATGTTAATTGTACGAACACTGGATAAATGTATTCATTTCATCATTTCATCATTTTATGTATCAGTATTTTAAGTAATTTAGAACAACAGTAATTGGCAGTTGATAAATAGCACACCATGATTCATGAATCATCTATAATATGATAAAAAAAATACGATTCAAAAATAACATTAATGATCAATATAATATATTATCAAAACATTGATAAACGGACCTCAGACAGATTATTTTCCTTCTTTCTTGCCGCTGTATAGCTTTCTCAGTTCTTTATAATCATCTACATATTTGTTTATCAAATCATTGTTTGAAATGGGAAGATGCACAGCATAAGCACATTAGAATTGTTTTATAGATGTATCTATATGAATTTTGTGGGTTTTTTTATTTTTAAAAATATTGATTCCAAACTTTTGGATAGTAGTATATATGTGATACTTGTGTCTGTGCTCACAGTGTGGAGATGAGTGTGGATGTGCCGGCACCTCCGCTTGCTCCAGTCAGAAAGAAAGAGCCTTCTGTAACACCTGAGCCTAGAATCAAAGCAGAGCCTGCTCCGACACAAAGGTTGGTTTTACTTCTTTCTCTTTACAGTAAGAACAGATAATGGATATACTGAGTAGGCCTCACCATCCACAATATTAGACAAAACTACCTTGTACCTCCATTCACTGGCCAATATTTGAGGTTCTTACTGGTCACTGTGAAATCATAACTGTAGCCCCTTTGTTGTCATATGACATTGTGTGAGCCCTGTTTACCTCCTTCATCAGTGATCAGTTCAACAGATGTCATTTGGTTGGAGGACCATTCTTGACACAGCAGTGACACTGACATGGAAGTGTTGTTCTAATGTGTGTGACACATTTTTACATGCATCAGTGTTACTGCTTGATTGAGAGTGGAACATTCACTCCAAAAATATCCGGCCAAGAGCGGCTCTGTGGTCAGAAACCGAACACTCATGAAGGGCTGGAGGGTGACTAATGGATGATGAGCTACCATCTTTAAATGTAGACCAGCAAAGTGATCTTACAAGACAGGTGTTTGCATTTAAATAAAGCATTAGCATAAAAATGAATAATGCACTCATTTCAAAATTAGCATTATTGAATGAGTGTTTGCTTCAGTGTGCCAACCTTACTGGGTTTAATTTTCTTTTACAGCAATGACACCCTTGATTCCCTCGCTGATACTCTGATGCTGGTGTCTTCCACCCCAGAACCCACCAGGTATTGAAAACACAACTGGACCCATACTGAAAACATATTGTGTTACAATCATACCAAAACCTTACATCACTGAAATGGTTCTCTGATGTAGTGAGTCTGGAAAACAATAAAAGTTAAGTGGGCCCCCAGTTTTCTGTGTACACATCCACAATATACTGACCCACACAAACTTCTTTAAGAATTAACATAAAGAAAAAGTGTCAGTGTGGTTTAGGAAACAGTATGACTTACTAAGACCGATAAAAATGAACATAACTTCAGCTACAGACAACACTGGGCTGGAGACAACTGATCTTGTATCAGATTTAAGATAAGATAAGATAAGATAAGCCTTTATTAGTCCCACAAGTGGGAAATTTGCTTAGTAGCCTACGGCAGAGAGTGGACAGTACAAAATTAAGAGCAGCACAATTGAGAAAAACAATAGAATAGAATAAAATAAAAATAAACTAAAGTATAAAAAATAGAAATTCCCAATAAACAGTCTAGAGATGTACAGTATTAAAATTTAGTAATATAGTTTGCATAGCTGTATTAAACAAATATACATATATGTATGTAAAATGTAAGCAGTCTAAATTGCACATTTTGTACAAAATACACAGTATTGCACATAGTACCTTCAAACGCAGACACTGCACATATTGTAAACAGAAACATTACACTTAGTAAATTGCACTTAATGGTATTGCAGAAACATTACACTGTGTGTGTGTGTGACTGACTGCACGTGTGTGGTCATCAGCAGAAGTCTTTGTTTTAAAGATTTCTCTGTATTCATGACAGTAATTGTCACGAGAAACTAATTCTGGATCAGCACTCCTATGCCTGAAGTGGTTGGTGAAAACAGGCCATGTTGTCTAAAATTGCTGCCCACAACCTTTATCTATGAGGTGTCCTGGGCCATGTCCTCAAGTCTGGCTCGTTGTAATGAGGAGCTGAGTTTTATTTAGAAGACTTTTGACTAGTGTTTGTTAGCAACATTAGCCTTGTAGCTTAATTGCTAAAATAAAGAAGCAAAACTTGGACGACAAACATGTGCCATAAGGTCTGCTTGATTACTTCTTAAGTTTGTGTAAATCAGATTTTTCTATTCCTTTAACACTGATGTGAGAAAAAATTTCCCCAAGGTAGACTGTTTTTAGAACCATCTCTACCAGTCTATTCATCATGGACAAGGTTTTGAAATGACCATGATGATCTGAGAGTCTGTATCTATGACCATGAAGAAAGAAAGAAAAAGCATCTGATGTCATATCTTTCACAGATTTACTTCTCTGAATCACACAGCCTTTCCCTGCATGTGTTTTTTTTTTTCCCTCTCTCTCTTTTGCTCCTCCTCTGTGAGGAACTCTTTTTTGTAGAACCTCAGACTGAATAATAATTCCAAAACCAGTATGAGAGAAGATCACAAGCGTGATCCCCTGGGATGCATGGAAAATATGTATCATCGCTTTTTCCCTCACAGATCGCTGAGATGTCACAGCCATTCGTATCTCATTTTCTGTGCTTATCTTCCTCTTTCCCCCCAGTGTGTCAAAGCCGGTTGCTGCAGTCACTCCTGCAGCTCCAGAGACAAAAAAACTCCCATTCACAGCACTTGAACCCAAAACAGAGCCCACTCCTAAAGCGAGGTAATTCTTATTTTAGGTTATGCAGCATTGCCTGTTATATGAATCATTGTTCCTGTCATTTCCACTCCCTGTATGAGCCTAGTACACTTTTACACTAGACTATTCTTCTGACAGAGGCACTTACAGTGATGGCTTAGCCAAAAAATGAGATGAAAAATGGGCAGAAGACACAGTCTGAGTGCAGTGTGTATGATAATTAAAGCATACAGTTTGTTAATGATGCTAATTGGTGCTTATAAGCTTATAGTTGCTTTAATCTCCTGAGGAACATGACTGATGTTCTTTCTTCAGCAGTGTCACTGAGCCAGTCACACCAGCCGCCGCATCCACAGCTCCTGATCCCAAACCCAATGCAGAGCCCACTCCTAAACCTAGGTCTGTCCCTTGAATCTTAACACTTATACCCGTTATAGCTTGTAGCTCCACACTGCTGGCTAGAAACTGTTGCCCACCTGCCGATGCGCATATGAAACAGTTATGAATATGCTGCATGATCCTTGTAACTGTTTTAGAATAGTTTTGAGGGGTTTTGCAATCATTTAGGTTCACTGGATACCAAATAAGATGCGTTGTTGACATTGTGACTCCTTGCTCAGTATGTTATTCTACAGTGCACTATTTCACATCAGTGACTTTGTTGACATCTCAGTCATTGAATTATGCAGAAACTTTGAAAGATTCCATCTAATGAGCTGAATAAAGTTTCATGTGAAATGGCGGCAGACATCTAAAGACTTGGGTAGAGTTAAAACACATTAATGTACATATTATATGTATTACCACAGAGTTTTTTGTAACACTTTACTGACGTGTTCATGAATCTTTGTGAAACCTATATACGTACAGTGGCCCCTTATAGTCACATGTGACCACACAGCACACAGGGTGAACAATGGGAAATTTTTTCTCTGCATTTAACCCATTCGCCAAGTGAAGCAGGGGGCTGCCAGCAATAAAGACACCTGGGGAGCAGTGTGGGGACGGTACCTTGCTCAAGGGTACCTCAGTGGTGACACTAGCAACCCTCTGACCCCTAACCACTAGGCCATCAGCTGCCATGACAGAACAAATCTGCATAACCCTCTACAAAAGCTTATTTCAATAGACATCATCGCTGATGGAGCAAAACTGTGTCCCTCGATTTTTGACATTTTATCTTTTTTTATATAATTTGAAACTTCCAGTTGTCCTTTACACTTGTGATTGATTTCCTTCTCATGTAAAGTTATCATTCTGGAGATACACGGTTTTGTTCCAACAGCGACTGTATGAATATTCATTAGGGTTTGTGTCAGTCTTGAAGAGTTTGTGTATGTGTCATACAGTCTTTGAACACTGCCTTTCCGGCGAACGTGTTTCCAGATGTTCTGTAGTTACATTCAGAGCTGTTCGCTAGACTCAGTTATGGCACCTATTAGAAATCATCTGCTGTCCTCGTGTCTTCATTATAAAAGAGTTCTTTTATCAAGACGGTTCTTTTTTCCTGCACTGCTCTCATCTCTTCTCTAATGTTCTCTGCTCTTCTCTCTTTCCTCAGAGTTGCAGAGCCAGTCGCTCCACAGAAAGTTCCACCCACGACACCAGAGCCACAGCCCAAAGCAGAGCCCACTCCTAAACCAAGGTTTATTACATTCACTGTATTTTCATGCATTATATGAATATTGTTGCTGTCACATCAAAACCTTTCTTTTTTATAGCATTTAATGTTTGTTTACCTTATGTAAACATTTAAGAATGGAGTGATTAGAAATGGGCCAAAAATACTTACACATAAAATATTTATTTATATATTATATATGTAATAACATTATTGCAGAAGAAAAAAGTATTTTGTGTGGGTACTGTATAGTTTTTGTACAGAGATATAATATTTTTTTATGAGAATTCCCCATTGCACATTGGCCATGCTATACTTTCAGTGTCTTGTAATGTGATAGCCACTCTTTTCTCATTAACTCTAATATTTTCTGCTTCCTCAGTGTCTCTGTGCCAGTCTCAGCTCCACAGAAGGCCCCGACCACAACACCTGAACCCACTCCTAAACCAAGGTTTAAAGCATTGATTTTTTTTTTTATCATGGCACATGTAACATAAAGCTACACATTTTATTGATATGACTGATCTGTGTACACCATCTCCACATAAATGACCTCAAGACAGTTTTATTTACCTGTGATGGACTGCCGACCTGTCCAGGGTGTTTCCCTGCCTTTTTCGTATGAGTACTGATATGGGCTCCAGTCCCTGGTTAGGATAAGCGGTTCAGAAAAACAATGTTTCCACTCAAGGAAAGGGAATATTTCACTATATGGGGAATTTATTTGGACTGCGTTCAAAAGTAAATTCAATGTATGACTTTTTCACAAGCATGAATGGCCATTGTGCATTGTGACAGAAACTGTACAGAATTCAGATCTCTTTAATTATTTTTGTGTTCTCTCATCTTTCAAACAGTGTTACCGACCCAATTGCTCAAGTCACTCCAGTTGCTCCAGTTGCTGCTGAAAAGAAACCCCCAGCAGCAACACCTGAAGCCAAACCAGTGGCCACGCCCAAACCAAGGTGCTTTATAATGACATCAGAATACAGTTACATGCAGAGGTGGACAGTAACCAAGTACATTTACTTGAGTACTGTACTTAAGTACAGTTTTTGAGTATCTGTACTTTACTTGAGTAGTCTTTTTTTTTAACGTATAACTTCCACTTCACTACATTTGAAAGACAAAACCGTACTTTTCACTTCACTACATTTCTATAAAGGTTCTCGTTACTCGTTACTTTCAGTTCTGAAAGTGGGTGTTATTGTCTCACTTTTCTAAAACGTGATTGTGTTTTTTAGCAGATGACAGCCTATCAGAAATCACCAATAGTGCTACGTCACGTCTGTACACTGTAACACTGCACCGGCAGCATTTCTTAAACACGGTCAATCAGAGAAAGGAGAATCAGAGATGGGGACTCGAGTCACACTGAAGTCGCACAAATTGACTTGCCTGGAGACTTGACTTGGACTTGGATGTTGTGACTCGTGAGTCATAACTCGTAAATAATGTTCATTTCATGGAATTATTTATTTATATCTCGCACTCTTTCCAACGACCCCTCGTTTGCCATAATCCGGAGTTCTTAGCCGAAAACCGTTCACCTCGCCCCGGTGTCCCATTACTTTTGTCCAAGGTTAACGGTTTGGGGCTAATAACTCCGGATCGCCGGGGGATATTATGTTAAACGAGGGGTTGTTGGAAAGGTATCACCGAGCCCTATCTAACTGTGAAGTTTCACATTTAGAGTGCGAGATATATTTTTCATATTTAACACTTAGATTTAAGATAATTTAAGGCAAATCCTCCATGTTGGTGAGGGGATATCACAGCACACAGTCCAGCCCCCTTCTAAGTAACAGCCAATT
>JBBPCX010082768.1:0-20146 GCA_037974365.1 Hydrocynus forskahlii | reverse complement strand
CACACGCCTCAGATCACATATCACAGCAACATCATCTGTTTCGTTAACATCGCTACAACACAAAGCAGCTCCACAAATCGCTAAGCCTTTAGCGCAGCGGGCTACAAATGAATAATTCAAGCTACAAACTAAACCACATCTGGGAAAGTGAATCCAACTACACAACTAGAGGTACATGCTAATAGCGCGACAGAAAATTATACTCAGCGCAGACATATGAACTTCTGTAGTATTTCTCCTCGACATGTAACACTTTGAAGAAACCAGAGTACAGAGCTTTCTTCTCTACTGCAGCATTTTATACAAATATTAAATAAAGAGCAAAACAGTGACTATTACAGCATGTTTGCCACCTGTTGTATGTTGTAAATAATCACACTTGCACATTGTGACAGCATCGGTTTATAAATATTGACACAGCCATATCAAAAGTGTCAGTGTACACTATTTATATAGCCAGAACATATTGTTGCATTTTTTCCAAAACATCCTTACACGTCCACTCCATAGTCCTTTACCATGGAGGTGATCGGGAGATTCCTGGCAAAAAGACAAAAAAAATAAATAAATAAATAAAAAAAAAACAACAACAACAAACACCACATCTTCATGTTACCTTAGGGACTCCCACTCAGAACATTTTTCTGAAAGAGTCCTTAAGACAAATCTTTGTTCGGAACAGAACTGCTTTTAATTTATATCGAGGTCAAAGACCAGCATAAGCAACTCTCAGTAACACAAAGGAGCAATTAAAAAAACAATAAAAGGAATTATATGAATGGACGTAATTTTATCAGCTTAATAAAGGACATGAACGACTATTGTGGCAGATTGAAAAGAGTTTTGAGGTACAATGATACGGTTCCAGGTTCTATATTAATTCTGATCGAGGTACGCTCTGATCAGTATTTACCCTCAAAGAGTGAGGGTCACATCAGCCATGCAGTTTTAGACTTCCATTCACTGTCGCACTTTTCACAAAAATTCATCAGTGTGCTGAAATCATTATCGTGGGACTGGGCAAAGCGACTTTTTATTGTTATGGAAAATCACAATGTCACAGTAAGCTATTCAGAGCATATTGTGGGTATTGTCAGTACTTAAAGAACATTCAACAACGGCGTGTTTCATTACAAAGAGCGTAAGTGGTCCTTTTGAGCTGTATTTAGTTCCAAGCATTGTGTGAAACACTGAATAAAAATTGTTGTTTTCATGCAGTATACTTGATATTGTTTGGGGTTTCTTTTTGTCTGCTCCAACTTTTTAGACTGCAGAAAAAAATAACATTGTGACTTATGTGTTGCAAAACCCATCATGATAAACATAAATCCCTAAAAGGTAGGTTTGTGGTTATGAGAAATGTGAAATTTGAACAGTTGGGTCCTGTCTGGTTCGGACTCTCTCAGGTAATATATTCAGCCACTACTGTGCCATTCCTAGGGCAGGGCATCCGAATTCAGCACCGTTATAGCATCGACAAAATAACTTCAAAACTGCAGAGTATCAAAACCAAATTAATGAATTATTCATTAGGAATAATTAAGTTCTCTTAATAAACTATTGAATTGGGCAGCATTCTTTTAAGTACTGACAATACAGAGAAACCTATCACCATACAGCCCGGCCCGATCCTAAACACTAAATCTGTATTTTCTACCTCAAAAACCAGACAATTATTTAAAAACAGCCTCATATTTGCCTAGCGTTTCTAACAAGAGCATCTTCACCTTGACGCAGGGTGGGAAAAAAAAAAAAAAAAAAAAAGATACATTGGTTTACTGACTGGCTGTCTAAATTACATACCACACACATGTTAAAGTAATAGCTCCTTAATTAGTCTGGAATCTGTTGTGATTATTGAATACTTGCATCTATCACTCATTTCTGCTTTAAAAGACACACCAACTTTCAGTTTGTATTTTAATACATTGGTGCTCAGGAATTGGTGCCAAGTATCAGTACTGGCATCCATATCTGGTACTAGTTACTGCTTTGGAAAGAGATACAATTCTATCCCTCCCTACTTGCTGCAGATGTTATAAGATTTGCTGAGGTATTTTCTTCTCATTACTATACAAATCCATCCGTTTGTTGTTGTTGTTGGTTTCTTAACGAAGCTCCTGCTTTTCTGCATGCAACACAGCAAGAGATGCCTTCACTCTCCCCCTTCAAGACAAACAAATAAATAAATAAGCAAGCGACTGCAATTAACACATGGCTAATCTGCATAGAGGAAAGTCGAGCACTCTTGGCAGACGAGACTCCGCTGGGCGGATTGTGTCACTATCTGTGGGGCGAATAGTGGGGGGGGCTTTTAGGGAATAGGATTATGAAATATTTCCAACATAACCAACACAGTTTAGTCTCCAAAACTCACTATTATTTTCTGTGTAAATGTTTAATCTACAACCATATTAGCTTCCCAGGCATTCTGAAGAGAACTTACATTCCCATTACTCCAAGCTATGGATCTACACACACCTGCTACTGATATGAAACATTTTAACATCTAGATTTTAAGTTTCCCCCTGAAAAAAGTGGTTCCATGGTTAAATGAGGACCTACACTATGTGGACAAAAGTACTGGGATGCCTGACTGTCAGACCAACAGGGACTTTGAGGACACTGCATTCAAATACATAAACTTGAACATGGAGTCAATCTAACAGCTTCCACTCTTCTTGGAAGGCTTTCCAGAAGATTTTGGAGTTTCTGTGGGAATTTGTGCTCATTCATTCTGTAGAGCAGGGGTCACCAACATGGAGCCCCCACAGACCTGTTCTAAAAATAGCACAACTCACCAGCGAGCAGCATCTATCATTTAATTTGATCCTGTTGCTATTCTTCTTTAAATCACATTTGCATTTATATAGAGTCGAAAACAACAATATATGAAAAAAAGCATTTAAATGTTTATTATACATGAAGTTTAGATACATTTAGGTAAACTCTGTTCTAGTGTTTTAAACTGGCAGCCCTTCGTATGGCTCAGTACTCGTGAAGTAGCTCTCAGTTTCAAAAAGGTTGGTGACCCCTGCTGTAGAGCATTTATGAGGTCAGACACTACTGTTGGATGAGAAGGCCTGGCTCGCAATCTCCGTTCCAGTTCATCTCAAAGGTGTTGGATAAGGTCAAGTCTCTGTGCGGCCCAGTCAAGCTCTTCCACACTGAACTCATCCACCCATGTCTTTATGGAGCTTGCTTTGTGCTCTGGGACACAGTCATGCTGGAAAAGAAAAGGTTCTTCTCCAAACTCTGTCCACAAAGTTGGAAGCATGGTGTCGTCCAAAATGTCTTGGTCTGCTGAAGCATTAAGGTTGTCCTTCACTGGAAGAAAGGGGCCACCAATATCATGTCTCCAAGGTGTGTCCCAATACTTTTGTTCAAATAGTATATAACACCAGCAGAATGCTTAAACCATTCTTTGCCTGGTTAAATGATTCTCTATAATGGAAACGTTTTTCTGTAAGGAACATTATAAGGAAGTTCTCATTGTAGCACAACTCCACTATGTCAAAGAACCCTTTTCCCGAGTGCAGTTTAAACAATTATCATTTTAGAGGAGTCTGTCAAGCCCAGTAAGGA
The DNA here is from genome assembly GCA_037974365.1 of Hydrocynus forskahlii. Lineage (NCBI taxonomy): Eukaryota > Metazoa > Chordata > Actinopteri > Characiformes > Alestidae > Hydrocynus > Hydrocynus forskahlii. The sequence continues at coordinate 16,561 of JBBPCX010082768.1, read as the reverse complement.
GTTTCAGAGGTTTGTGCGAGTGGAATGATGCCCAATAGCAGAGAGCGCAGCTCCTCAGAATCAGACAGATGGACGAGGCACAAACGATAAACAACTGCTGCTAATTTAATCCTCCACACTGCCACATGGTCCAGGCACGCAGCGCAAAACTATTGTTCTGTCCAACCAAGCCTGACCCCTCAAAAACCACAATACAACCCAAGCTCCCCTCAGGTGAGACCATCACCTTCACACCCAAACTTGGGATGATCAGGCACTTCACGGTACTCTGATCTCAGTGCAGGGTTGCTAATTGACTGCAAGGAGAGGCCTATCATGCAGCAAGGTCAGCATATAAACAGTTCATACTTTCATTACACTCACCTCAATATCAACAGGAGACGTTTCATTTCATTATTCATTTTTGTCTGCACTCAAGACTCTGCCTGTTTCTGTTGATTCTGTATTCATGCAAGACAAACTGTGAAACTGCAAAACTGCCTGTCAAGTATTTACCAGACTTGCTGTCCAAATCTGGACATCTTTATCCTTTTACAATTTAGCTTTGCTCAAGCTGTACTTCTCCTGTGTGTGTGGGAGCACACTCACTTACGCAGCCCAGATGTTCATCCTGCTGTTCAGAAGAATGTGAGGAGAACGTGCGAAGCAGGTAAGGCTAGAGTTAGGCAATAAGACAATAAGTTTTCAGGATCATTTGAGTCATGATACGCTTTATGAGCAGGTGAGGGTTTTTTCTACAACATAGTCTTTCCAAAAACGGCTAATTGAGATTACTGCAAGATTAAATACAATTTATGGACGAAAGAATCGGGACGTCTAATCATTACACCAACAGGTACTTTAATGACATTGCTTTCAAATACATAGACTGTAATATGGAGTTAGTTTACCCTTTACAGCTATAACAGCTTCCACTATTCTTGGAAGGCTTCTCCCAAAAAAAGACTTAAGAAGAAGAAAGTTCCGCAAGTTCTACATCATCCAATCACAGAACATCCTGACTAGAAAAGACAAACTGCTTCAAAATGACTGACGGCAGCATTTCTATACTGTGAGTACATCACAGCGCCCGCAGAGGGAGTGTCAACCTGTCCTCCTCACCCATCATCCCGGTCCATCTATCAAAACAGAGAAAGGAGTGATGCAGGTGTGTGAAGGAGGGGCTACATCAGGAAAGAAAATATTCTTAACCCGCTCTGCTTCATGATTGGAATTATGGAGGTGGGGGGGGGGGGTTTGTCTATTGCTAAACGGTATTTTACACAACTACAGTTGAAACAATAGATGTTATTGATAATGTCAACAATGAAAAATAAGCAACAACTATTTCTATTGACTATTTTATTGTTCAAAGCAACATACTACCATTAGCTGGTCAATGACTTATAGCTAGCCTGAAAAAGACAACAATTCACCTATAGGAGCGTATTAACGTGAACAAGCCACAAAAGGAAAAGGAAGAAATAGAAAAATGAAAGCTCAAAATTATGTCTGGAAGAATTTTCATACCAAATTTTATTACATACGACTGATTCAGCTTTCCACAGCAGCACAACGTCATTTTCAACCAGCTGAAAGCACAGAGCGGGAGGTGGACCCACTAGTGCAGATTCTGAAGCAGCGGAATGCTCGGTAGCTGTCAGTCAACACTAGTTTTCTGATAGGCTAATCTACAGCCACGCCCACACACAGACACTGTAGTTAAACTTTGAATTAGCCAACATTACCTACGAAAAGCACCAAAGCTCCCCATGTTACATTCTCTGCCGCATTGGTTCCATAAGAACAGAAATCACTTACAAAAACTAGAGAACATTTAGCAGCTTATCCTGTTTTCTCTTATAACTTCTCACATCTGCACACATTTAGTACTATAATTGATGACTGAGTCAATGAAAATCACGCTTCTGTTCCTCCTCACTCCCTCTGCCCCTCCAGAACATCGTTTGGCTCTGCCATCCCTACACACAAGGTAAACCCAGTCCAGACTCTTCTCTTTTGTGGTTCCCCGCTGGTGGAATGAGCTGCCTAAACCAACAAGGGCAGCAGAATCCCTCTCTAGCTTCAAAAACCCCCTGAAGACTCATCTGCTCAGAGAGCATCTTCTTGCACTTCTCCTACATAAAGAATTAAGCACTTAATACTCTCCTCTGGTTCTCACACGGTCCTGAAACTTGTGTTTCCTTGTACTGTAAGTTGCTTTGGATAAAAGCATTTGCAAAATGAATGTAATAGAATGTGAATCTGCAAATAATCAATGATCAGTTATCTAAACATTCAGGGGTTTTTTTTGCAGCCCTAAGACTACACCATCATTAAAACTCTTGGTTTCAGATAACTGACAAGTGCAATAAAAGCATCAACAATAACTACCGCCTCATAACGGACAGGTTTGTTTTCCATGCACTCTGTTTGCACACTGGCCCATGGATAAAATTAGACACCGGCCATGCAAATCCTCAGGTGTGCGTCTGTACGCGTGTTGGGTTGGGCGTTTGAGAGGACTCGCTTCATGTTTGCATTTTTTATATTATGAGAAAGTCAAACTGTCTCCTGGGGCCAAAGTACTAGAAAGCGCTTTCGCTCCTGTAACACACAGACATATACTGCTGAGAACCGTCTGGGCTGATTTGCGCCGTGGCAGGAAGTTATACTGCAGTTCACCATGGCTTTAAGATCACTGTAAACAAGCAATTTCATAACTAGCCATCATGGGTATGTAGTAAGGAAGGAAATTTCATTCATCTTACTGTCAACACGATTGTCATTGTGTGAGCTTGTGGTACAAAAAGGCTTATAAACAGCAAAAAAATGTAACAATGTACATCTTAGTGGAGGGCAATATTGCAAAAGAACCCATGAGTGTCAGGAATGTGTTTTGGTTTTTTTTTTTGAGGAGGAGACCAATAAAAATAAATACATAAATAAAAAACCTGTACTAAATGAATTTAAATGAGACCAATTATGCTCAGTTTTCGAATAAAACATGCAGCAATATACTACTTAAACAGGTTGGTGTACCGATATAAACACAACAGAACAGAATTCAGAACAGAGCTGTGAGCCAAGGACTGAATGGTAACCGGGCACCAGAACGTTCATAAGGATATCAGTAATATTGAAAATATAGTAAAAAATAAGACTTATATAAAAATAAACAGAAATATGAAACTACAAAGACTTGGAATGTTCAGTGTGATCTACAAGACCAGATTCATACTAATGGCTCTCACCTTTAAAAGAAAATCAGCGTGTAAGACATTTAAATGTTCTTTTTAATCCGGATGTCAATAGACCACTCTGAAAAGTGTCAGGAATTCCAATGAGTGTTGTAGAATCCTGCTGGGGCCTAAGGAGTTTAAAACAAACCCAAAACAATTATTTCATTAATCATCAAAATAATCACTGGATTACACAATCACCAATACGGTCAATTCTGTCCGCCCTAATTAAAGACCAATAATATTCTGATATGGAAACTTAAAACATGTCTGAAAAGAATTACGATGTTTGGCGAAACACTCTCAGTCATTTGGCAATACGTCCATAGGCTTTAACCACCTAATATTAATTTAAGAGCTCATTTCAGGAACGCCAAACAGACAGAAAATGTCCTCTGCATTCACCAAATTATAAAGATTATAAATTATAAAGTAGCTATACTGTCAACGCATGAACTTTATTACATTATATTGCATCATTCGGTCAATTGTGTATTCACTGTTTTTGTACATCTCACATCAGGTTAAACTCTAGTGACGTATGGAGATGATCCTGCAACTCACTGTTTGAAAAAAGGAAGAGTCGGATTTTCCCATGAGGCCGATCTTGTTTGTTTAGGATGGACATCCACTCTTGCACGTTTAAAAGTGTTGTTTAAGCAGGTCATAGACAAACAAAACACAGGATGAGCTGCTGTACCAGTGTCTTCTAGTTTATAATGCTGCGCTTGGCGCAGAAGTCAAGAAAACAGTGAAAATACCTCCTTCAGAGAGTGAGTGCAGGATACAGCACAATGGATAAAGTCTGTTGTACCAAAAAATATACAATATAACCACACTGATGCTACAGGGATTGTGTTAAACATTTTTTCCATGCTGTAAAAAACCTATTTGAAATGCTAATTCAGGTATGTGTAGTCAAAATTTTTCCATTTATAAAATGTAAACTGTACATAAAAATACTGGCATCAATAGTGTACAAAGCAGTGACTCTGATTACCATCATCACAATTAATTCATTATACCACAATATACTGTTTTGAGAATACTGATAGTACTTAAAGAGCAACTGCATGTTTCATTATAAATAGAGTATAATTATCCCTGTTTAATTTAATTTTGAGCAGCACATTGCACTGAATTTTTTTTTTTCCTTTTCTAAGTGGCATAACGTGGTGTTTTTTCCTGCTTCAGCTTAGCAGGTGCCAGAAGAAAAGAAAAAAAAACACTTCCATAGTGTACATCAGTATACGTAAATGAAAAATCAGATATCAGCCCACATTTCCCATATCAATCCAGGACAAACACTGATACCTGGGAGTCATAGGATGTTGGGGTTTTTTTGCTTTTGTTTTGGTTTTTTTGGGGGGGGGCTTGGGTTGTAAATCTGTTTTGCCTTTTTAACTCCAGAACTCCTGGCATTTTTAGGTCCATTTCAAGCAAACACCGTGACGCCACACCAGTTAAACCTTCCTCGTTGTCAAATAAAGAAGATAAACACACATTCTAATAAAAAATATGGTTGTAGTACACTGCAATCTTTCATTTGAGCAGAAAAGTGTACCATCTGCGTGTGAGAAGTTAGAAAACAAGCCTGTTTTCTCATTATCAGAATATGATTACGTGTCAGTCACTTTCTGGTTTGCTGTGCTGCCTGTTTTATGTGGAAACCATCAAGCCTCCACAGAGCGGAGGAATGAGAATGTGCTCGCTGCCGTCCCTACTGTCAAAGAGCAAATAGTGAAGAAAAAAAAGCCAGAAATTAAAACATCTGTTAAATGTAAACAACATTAATAACAATAATATATTCAAGGCTTGTCTGTATATTTGATCATAGAAATGCAGCATGTTCAGCATTTCTTGTTCCACTCTCTCCAGCTCCCATTTAAAAGGTCACTAACCCTTTCCCACAACACACACACACAATATAAATGAAATCTACAGATGCATAGCCCAAAAGTTTAAAGAAGGAAATTACTATGCAAATCTGCTACATATAAAAAGTAAATGTCAAAAGAAAATATATTACACTCACATTTCAAAATATCCCAGTGGAATAACTTAAACGTGACATTTCTCCAGTCGAATACCGGGCCCGCTACACAATCAACTGGGGACTCATTCTTTAAAAGTACACACCATGATTCAAGGGTGTCATACTGGACTGCGTTCAAAACAGCTCTGCATTTCTCTCTGAGAGCTTCGGTTAATGAGCTAATGAAAGTAACGAGGTTCGTGAGAGAGCTGATTCTTGGCTAAACAGAAATCACAGCTTTTACAAAGTAAGGAACGCTCAAATGTCCTTGTTCCAGCTAAAACTGCAACAAACTGCAAACTGCCCAGTGAAGCGACACAGTTATACTGCATTAACAGGTTGTTGGCGTAGAACTGTGAAGAGAAGTTAGCAGCACCAATCTTGAAAATAAACTGAAAGTTAGAAACAACTGAGGCAAGGGATATGAGAGAGAGAGGGAGGGAGGGAGAGAGAGAGATGGAGGGAGGGAGAGACAGAGGGAGGGAGAGAGAGAGAGATGGAGAGAGAGGGATGGAGAGAGAGATGGAGAGAGACAGAGAGACGGATGAAGCAAAAGAAGTCGGAAAGATATCTACACTGCAGTGAGAGAAGTGGAAAGACGAATACCGGATGCAAATGAGGTCAAGACCACCCTGAATAAAGGGGGCGGGGGAGACAGGCAAACAACATAAAAAAACAAAAGTAAGAACTAGGGCTAGGAAGACACTATTTCTTTTGTTCCGGCGCCACTGAAGCTTTGAACACGACCCAGTATTTTTCTTTTTTGATGGGGCTTTTTCTGTGAGGTATGTTATGTATTATATATGGCGTACTTTTATAGATATGCATGAATGTGATAAATACACTATATGGACAAAAGTATTGGGACCATTTACATTACACCAATGATACTATATTCAAATACAAAGACTGTTGTTCACCCCATTTGTAGTTATAACAGCTTCCACTCTTCTTGGTAGGCATTATACAGGAGTTTCTGTGAGAATTTGTGCCCAGTCATTCTGTGAAGCATTTACAAGGTCAAGCACTGACGTTGGACGAGAAGCCCTGGTTCACAATCTCCGTTCCAGTTCATCCCAAAGGTGTTGGATGGGTTTGACGTCCAGTCAAGTTCTTCCACACCAAACTCTTCCAAACATGTCTTTATGGACCTACTTTTGTTCACTGGGGTAAGAAAGAAGTCACCTGAATTCAACAATTAACATGTCCCAATACTTTTGTCCACATAGTGTAGATAACAGTTAAGGACGCAATTATTTCAGTACAGTATCAAAAAATTGACTTTGAAACAGTGTAACACTATTTGGAACTGTACGACAACTACAAACCTCACTCTCTTCTCATATCAATGATCAACACTAAGCATTTGTTCGGATCCTACCAGAACAAAGTGGGTGGAGCAACACTATGGCCACACCCAACCACAAATTACTTTTCTTAAGACGGTATAAATTGTAGCAGTTCTGATTTTTGAGGTTTACTTCACTACAGGGTGGTGTGGCACAGTATCAGTATCGGCCACAGTGAAGTTTCGATTATCGGTATCAGTATCAGCCACAATCAGTCTTATTTTTTTCCATTAACGATTACAGGCATCAGCCACAATAAAGGTAAAAAAAAAAAGGCAATGAAGTTGAGTCAATGTATGTGGACTAGCGGAGTGTGTGGATGCCTCTGAAGTGAGCGTGAGAGCGAAAAGTCACCGGGTGTGTGTGTATGCGCACGTTTGTGCCTCATCTGGCCAGAAAACTCCACTACTGCTGAAAAGACCGAGTGCCAATAGCACGTGGAAAATGAGCAGGTCACAGCAACTCCCGAGGCATTTGCTAGGAAAATACACACACACACACACACACACACACACACACACACACACACACACACACACACACACACACACACACACACACAGTCTCAGTCACCCACACTCAGACACTTATACACAGCTGTCAACGGCAGCCAGCAAGAGATCATTCACAAAAACACCCCCCACCTACCTTCAAAAGACAGACAGGCACGCATGTGCACGCACCGTGAGGTGAGGCAGCATGTTGAGAACCATTACTCAGCGGCACAGACAGCACTGTAGCATCAGCAGTAAACACACACACACTTTCATTTACCTCCTGACTTTGTTCTCCTTCCTACTATCACTACCTTAACAGTTTAATTCTGGCATGCCTGAGTCACACACCCCATTCAACACCAAGTACGTTTTCGTGAAATGGGAAAATAATGCAGTTTCTAAGGACCAGTTACAGGAATTACTGAGGTCAGTTTTGGGCTGAAAACTTGACGTAGTTTGTGTCAGACTTAAAACACCATGTTGAACATTCGTTTAGGTTAGACACGGATAGACAACACTCTGTCAGGATGAAAGCTCTAACACACACACACACACACACACACACACACACACAAATACATATACAAACACACAGACACACATACACAGAGACATACATATATACACACGTGTATATATACGTATACATATACACACATACACAAATATATATAGTCACACCAACATTTCTATAATATTTGTAAAGTGTACTTTTTACACTACACTGGTGTGTTGTATAGTTTTTGATTCTATTGGTTATCTGCTGCTTTTACTTTCTTCTCTTCTACCACTTCGCTGCTGTCACAATGCAAACATCAAACTTCCCCACTTGTGAAACCAATAAAGGGGTATCTTCTCTTTTTATCCCAAATAAGTAAAAGTCTGGGTCTTTTACACTGGGGACAGGAATTACATCACTGTCTCTAGAACAGAACACCTCAGTAACTCACCCACTGCTGTGTAACAGCTAACATCAAGATCTGCGGTGCCTCGCTGCTCTTGTCAAGCTCTCACGCTTGTCAGGCTCAGGTCAGGTTCACGTTTCACCTTCAGGATTCTCCCGGCCTGTAATCCACCTTCAACAGCCCACGCTTTACTTTACCAATGCAAACGTTTTACCTTCATAGCTAACTTATTAACTTTGTGTTCGCTGATTAACTTTAACTTTGTTAATCAATTGCTTCATTAACATTCTTAATTCTTATCTAACATTGAATTAAGCATCATCTGTGATGATTTTAAACTTTTTAAAAGTGTGTGTTTTTTTTTTTTTTAGTGTCTAATTTGGCACGCTGGACTCAGCAAAAGCAGCTTCATTTAATGATTACCCAAACTAAAAATGTGCAATGGTGTCTGAAGGCATTGATGAAGTTTGTTTTTGTCTAATTATTTTTGTGTTGTTTAGCCCGTCAATGCTCTGACAATCTCATAAGTACCTTAAACAGACAATACTATTACAGATGTTCAGTTTTATTTAGCCTCTGGTGCTCATGTTGGTGTTACAGATTTTTGTAGGTCAGTTTAGAGCTGAGCAGTATGACATTTAATGCTATTGTGATAAACTATGTCACAGTATTTCTCAAGGTTTTCTCAGCATACAGTGATTTTGCCAGTACTTTAGGAACATAGGAAAAACTGCAGGATTCATTACCAACAGAGCATAACTGGTTCTGGTAAGTGCAATGCTGAGTGTGAAATGTTGAGTAAAAATAAGTTACGATCATAGTTTGACAATTTTGGGGGTACTATGCATCTGGCAGTGGAGAGTAAACCTGAGCTGTGTACTGGGGTTTTTGAACAAAAAAATAAATAAATTTTTAAAAAAGCTGAGATCAGTATACATTCATGCTATGAACTGAAAAAAACCTGCTTAGTGCCATCAATACACATGAAAATAAATACTAGACTGAGTTGTAGATATACTAGACTGAGCTTTTATTCACAAATGACTAGAATAAATAATGACATTACATCTTCCGCCAATAAAAGTGATGAACAATAAAGTAGCACTGCTGAATCTCTCAAGACTCTCGAATAAGGCATAATAAATGAAAATGGTTATTGCTGCAAAACCAAGAATAGGGTCAAACATTTGCAGTTACTCTTTATAGATTTAAAGGTGGAAATTTGATTGTTTTACCAAGTTCCACTAGCAAGGTCTTTTATAACTACAGTAACGATCCAGGAGCACCTGCATATAGTGAAAAACAGCGCTCTGATGTGGCTAAAAATGCCTATTTTTATACTGTAAACCCTAAATATGCCCCAAAATATGCTCCCAAAACACTTTCATTTTAAACTCAGTTTAATACAATATCCTGAAACATCACGGTAAACCCGTATTCGTACTGTACAGTTTGCACTGAACTCCCGCAGTGCTAGAATGTAAATACTGATGTTACCCCTGTATAGACTGTACTGTAATTCATGCACGGGGGGTTTCTTTGGCATGCGCTGTCAGGTTTTTTTTTGTATAAGCAGGTAAATACAGTAATTAATTCATTTAATTTCCAGTAATAAAAATACAGGGCTTTAAGAACAAAACGAAAAGCCTGAGAACACTCAGGGAAATATTCAAGACGCTCCACGGGAGAAATTCTGGACTGTAGCTGAGTCAAAGGGCAGCAGCCAATCAGCAGCAAGGAGAAATAACTAGCGTTCTCGGCTTGCCTACCTTCAAACCTCCCGCCTCCGAGTACAGCAGCATTTCACCATCCCAAAACGCACCGCCTTCTTTGTGTTTTTCTCCACAGTACCAAAAAAATGTAGTTATTTTTTATATGGAAATGTAGTTGAATTTACGTTATTTATGCTGCAAAATTAGTACATAATATTTTTCTTAATTTAACACTTAAATGTGTGAAAATGTATATATTGCAACGAAAAAAGCTGAGACGTCTGGGCCTGATCACACACCCTCGTCCTCGTGCTGGGTTGTCTATGTCTGGGTGCGGTGCTTAGCAACCCAGCACGAGGACGAAGGGGAGTGGTGGATGAGGCCCGGGAGTCACAAAAGCAAAAAACAGTGCTGAGGATACCTGCAGTTTCCGTGTTAGTGTGGGGGTTTCAGCGAACATTTATTTATTCGGTTCTCAGAAAAAATCTGCGTTTGACTGAAACCGCGACTGCTGATCCACATTAAAGTGGGGGTTTACTGTACCATCATAGCCCAAAGAAGCCAAATTCTACACAATGTATTGCGACTATTACAGTTTCACCCTATTGCAAGCATCTGAAAGAATACATTTTTAAAAATGTACAAAATACACACTTCAGACTATCAAAACATTAGTGGTGTCAGAACATCTAGCAAATGTAGCCCCACTGAGGATGGTAGATACTTTACAAACTGTTCCAGCAGATATTTACCCATCTCTACGGATTTGGGTGAAAAAATTTGTGTTAATAGCAGTGCACTTATTTTAACAAGCTGACAAACAAAATCCCACCCAGCTTATTACTGCCTCCTCTAACACAGCACTGTCCAGAACTGATACAGTTAAATATTGTGATATTTTCTAAGTATATCAGAGCAACATCACAAAAGTTAGCTTTAGGGAAGACAATAAATGTGCATTAATTGGGTTAATAGGTTTACTTTTACACAAATGAACAGCTCGCGTTAAATTACTTAATATTAATAAAAGCTACTACATTAGCATAAATAGACTGCAGGCTGAATTTATGCTAGTATTAATAAAGTAAACACAATTGTATTACCAAATGACACGCTGCATTTAACTGTCAGAGCCTGGATATCTTAGTCAATACAGAAGTGAAAACTCTTGGCAAGAGCAACACCACTTTTTATGGCCATTATACATACTCCTGGATCTATTAGACATTGTCTATTAGGGGTGTACTGATCTAGTACAGGCATCGGACTGATAATAGTCATTGTGCCACCCCAATTCTCTATCAAATATCTGCAAAAGATCAATTCTGTTTGAATTGCATCACTGCATTCTGCGTTGCCTATACTTAAAAGCTACTTCAATCTCACCAGTGGGCTTTCTTCATAAGCAGGCCAACAGAAACATATAACACTAAGAAAAAATGTCATAAATAATACAACCCAAACTCTAATGAGGCAGCAGGTAAAACTGAGGAAAGCTTAACTTTACACAAATAATCTAATGCACATGTGGCTTCAGATTCACTTCTGTAATAAACTATTCAGGAAGTATCTTCATAATCCAACTTTGTTTTTCAGTTACAAATCTAACAGACTGCACAGTAGTAAGATTAACTCTGGGAAAAGCTTGATTTAGGTTACCAAATTAGCCACTCTCTAGTCAATTCAACAGTGAACATAAACTCTATATAAATACACAATTCAACTTTGTTAATAAATGCTTGCAAACTACTAAAATAGTAACATCTATAGAAATCATAGAGCTAGGTGTGGGGCACATCCCTCCAAAGCACCACAGAATCATTCAGTGGAAAAAGAAACGAGCAGATATTCAGTGAAGCACGTCACCTGGTTTACTAGTGGCTTTAACGGAAGAGGAAGCATTTCAGTTAGATGGAAAACTTAAAAGGAATATCAACTCAGTCACAGACACCATTTCCAAACTTCAACAATGAACAAAAAAAAGTCTACAAAGTGCAGGTCTTAATCTATCCTGCAATAGAACGCCATAAATAAGCTCAATCAAGAAAAATCATTTTTTTAAGGCCCCAGGCACGGCCAAGTTATTTTGTTGACTAGCAAGTCTTGACCAAGCTAGCTACAGAACATATTAAAGCTACAGGCATGGGAGGCGGTGAAACAATCACTGTAGTTTATTAACTCACATCATCTAATAATTTGATCATTTTGGACCTATTTTATGGATGCTTCTGAAGACATACAAATAGAGAAAACAATGGTTACTGGTACATTGTAAGCATACTTTGCCATTACTATTAATTACCATCAATTTAATTGGTCTCATCTGATTATTTCCGTTGACCAACTGACCACTTTACTTGGTCATGATGGAGATAAACATAAGATCACTGACAAATTGTGAGAATTTTGAAGTATTCAATCTCATCAACAGAACATGGTGATCATGTGGTGCCTCCAGGTGGGAAACTTTTAAATAAAACTAAGACCAATCACCACGACGGCTTAAATTCAAGGTGCTCACACTAATTAGTGAGATAAATCACATTATAGTTAGTATACTCTTAAAGACAAACGGTGCCAATGAGGGTTTTTACACAATACCTTTCAATTGATTTGTTCAGTAAAATGAGGTGTGAATGTGATGAATTTTCTTAGAGTGTAAAGAACATTAAAGGTTATTTTGGGAACCAAATATGTCTCGCCAATGGTATCACTTGACACTGAAAAATAATAAAAACAGGGCAGATGTACATTCACCTGGGTTTAACTCCATCACATACACATTTATCGCTTTGTTAGGAGTCTAACCCAGTTAATTTAGCTAAACAGTACGTGCCGTGACTTTTTTGCATCCATACAAAATCAATTATAGCCTACAAATCATGGAATCATCATGCATAACTTCCACCACACAGTGGAAAGGGACAGAACACACTCGGATCAAGAAGGCGTTCGACTCATCCACCTACAACAATCACCAGATGAGATTTCATTAAGAAAATGGTTTGTATTAGACTGGAGTAACAGCAACAAAACAATTCAAATGTCCGTGCGCAAGCACAGTAAGTTATGTGCGATTTTAATACAACTATCCGAACTGGTTCTGAGAAGGCTGCTGGAGCAAACGACAAAATTTTTATATTTTAGTCCACATGCAGTGATGCTCTTATTACGGAATTGGTTCTGCACACTAGCTATATGCACAAAATGCTCTCACATACTGAAACACAAAAAATATTTTCTAAGAAATAATTCAATCGAAGCCTTATTTTGGTGCATCATCGTCACAATAAGCAGCTCTTAAAGTCTTTCATTCTAAAATATAATAAAAATGCTGTTTCGGTTAAAAGCTCATGCGTCCAGGAGAAAAACAGCAGACTCTGTGTGTAACGCCATATCTGGACACTTCCAGCACGAGCCTGGGAACCAGAACAGTAGTGCTGATGTGGCCACAAGTCTAGATCAGGAATAAAAACAGAAGTAGAAAGAAGTGACACTTCGCTGACAGCAGCATGGTTTGTAAACACACTCTCAGTTGGTCAGAATTAGTCTCATCAACACTGTTCTTGGATCAGTGTGCTGGGAGGGAAAAACCCAACAGCCACACCTAGTGCCATCTACAGACAATCATCAGCAGCAGCTTTATTTTAATCAATAAAACATGGGCATAGGCTTTAAAATACATATGATGATATAAAAATGAGAAAAGAAGCTCAAACAATCTAAAGCATGCAAAAATGTGTTGCACAAAAAAAGCATATTCAGTATAAATCCAAGTGCGCAAAACTAAATAATATTTGCATGCCTTTAATACAGTGTAAAGATGCAAAAACAATAAGACTGAAATAGTGAAATGTGCATGATAAATATTTGTATATACATACAGTACGAAAAACATACTCCCAACAATTTGAAAAATTCATGTTTTTAAACTTTAGAAAAATAGGGGAAAATTTTTAAAAACAAACAAATAAATGAATACATTATTTAAAAGTATTTTGATTATTTTTGTGGGCGTTTTGGATTTTTTCGAAGCGTGTTTCGTGCAGATAAAAAAGAAATAGCGTGAAGTTTTTTTTTGTAGGGCAGCAGTAGCAGCAGTCCGACAGCAGGGCTCTTTTGCGCCATTACATTAGATGCAATTATAAATGGCCAAGAGCAGGAGATGGGGAGCCAATCAGATCTCAGCTCGCATGTCAACCTAAGACCAACTGTCTCCTGGCTTTGACAGAAGGATTTTACCTCCATAATTCAAATCCCAAAGCAAAGCAGTCTCTGCGTTTACTCAAATCACCGAGCGTGTTCAGGAACGAGCAGCTCTTTCGCTTCGACTCGCATCGACAAAAACGGCTCTGATCAAACAAATAAACACCGTCTGCTCCAAAAAATCCACACATGCTCGACTGGGGGATGTTTTATTTTTGCACATTTTGCCCCATCCGAACCGCGTGGCTGAGCCACCCCTCCCTCAATCTCTGCAACACCTCTCCTCCTCGTCAGAACATCACCAATTTCCACTTTCAACTCTCTCCCAAACAGCCCTGGAGCCTTTACTTGATAAAAACCAAACACCACCTTCTCTCAACACATGGAGCAAAAAAAACAGGGGAAACTTCATGCCCAACAGAAGCCTTTGCGCAGTCCTTGTTTTGGTGCAAACACACACACATATATATATATACACACACGCAGATACACAAAAATGTGCATTACTTCTAAATTTCCGGCAGTAAATAGCAAAGTCATGCCCCCTCCCTCCCTTCCCCTCGGACTTGTCCCACGATACGAGCCACGGAGGGTGAAAAATCTTCTCTCTCGTTCTGTTATTGCGCAAAAAAGCCCATGGTAAAGGCGCAGTTTGGGAGAAAAACAGGGAGGCAGCCATTTTAGAGGAGAAGAGAGACAGAGAAACAATGGCGCTCTCTCTCTCTCTTTCTCTCTCCTGAGCAGCTCAGACACAAAAGTAGTGAGGGAGGTAAACAAAAACTTTTACCTGGTTTCTGCTGAGGGTCTGTCCGGTGTTGCCCGGGCTCATGGGGGGCGGGTGGTGGCTCCTGGGCTGCCAGACCGGGTGGCCCCCTCCGTACTGGTTGGTGCTGCCTAGTTCCCCTGCTCCCTTGCCCGGCCCGTCCTGACTGTTGTAGTCGTTGGCCGGGTAGCTCTGGTAGCTCCTCGTGGAGCTCGGGGAGGTCAGGAGCTGGTTGAGAGTTGGCGTGGAAGTTGGCTGAGGGTTGCCCATGTTATACCTCTGGTTGTTGAAGGAGCCCACCATGGCTCCGGCGGTTCCTCCCGGGGGCTGCTGTTGGGGCTGGGGCTGCTGCTGGGGCTGCTTGGCTGGCTGGCCCCCGGCGGCAGGGGACGGGTTGCTGCGCGGTGAGTTCATACCGTAGCCCTGCGCCTGATAAGGAGTCCGACTGGGGAAGGGGCTGTAGCTGTTATAGTGGTTGGAGAAGCCGTGGTCGTGCGAGTTGGGCGGGTAGGGTTCTAGCATGTTGCCCGGCGCTGCAGCTGCCATGCCAGGGCTTTGTTGTCCGCCATGTTGATGAAAAGGGGCCCGGGTGTAGTGCTGGTTGTAGCCGTAGGGAGGTGGGGGGAAGGCGCCCGGGTGGTGGTGGACCATGCCGGGGTGGGCACCGCCGTCAGGTCCACCCGAATCATTCTGGTTATTGACGCTATTGTTGTTATTGTTCAGCCTGGACGGGTTCCCGTTGCCGTTCTTCAGATCAGGATCCCCTCCTCCTCCTCCTCCACCTCCTCCACCACCACCACCACCTCCTCCACCACCTCCTCCTACTGCATTTCCCACCTCGGCCCCGTCCTGCAGCTCCTTCTGGCCCGGGGACGCTCCGTCTGGCCGCGGCTCCTTCCCCTCTTGCTGCTGCTGCTGCTTGTCTCCTCCCGGCACCGACACCGAATCGTCCTGAGGGTCCCGGTCCGGTTTCTTCAGCTCGGCGGCCGGGCTTGTGTTGAGAGTGGCGACCTGAGCGGCCATGATATTCCTCTGTCTGAGTCTGTGTCTCTCTCTCACCTCCTCTCTCTCCCTCACTCTCTCTAGTCTTTCTCAATGAGACTCACTCAACAGTCCAGCTCAGAAACAGCAACATGAATACAATTATTTGTAACAATGTGTCCCGGATCATCCCCCTCTCTCTCTCTCTTTCTCTTTCTCTCTCTCTTCACTCCGGACCGGATCCCACTCCACTCCGGCTTCTGCTTGAAAGATATAATAACAAAATATAAAAAGTTACTTAAAGAATATAAATAAAGGAATGAATGTAAATAATAAAGAGTGGAACGGGGGAAGACGGTTGCTCGGTTACAGGACGAGAGTGAGCGCGAGGAACCGATCAACCCAGCACGAGGCTCCGCGAGACACAGCCATTTTACCGAGGCGCACGGTCGCACCGAACACGCGGACTGGACTCACGCCCAGGCACGGATCCGGATCGGGACAGGAACATGGCTGAGCTCAGCTTCACTTCAAATATTTCTCAAATGAAGCCTGAGAAGTCTCGTTTTTGCCCTTTCTTTTCTGTATATTAACATTTACAAAAGTAAAAAAAAAAAACCTAATCATATTCGACCTTATAAAAGGTTTTTCTTTTATCCTTGCAGCCTCCTTGAAAGTGTTGGTGCACACAGCCTAATAACAGCAGTACAGAGCCTGATCCGAACAGGGGAAAGCATGAAATTATAGCCTGTGTGTGTGTGAGAGAGAGAGAGAGAGAAAGAGAGAGAGAGGATAGAAAGGGAAAGAGGATGGGGGATGGACTGAGAGCAGGAAGTGAAAATGAAAAAAAAAGTGAAATGCCGTGCGAAAGAGGGGGACAAAAAAGCTTAAT
>JBBPCX010082756.1:0-27549 GCA_037974365.1 Hydrocynus forskahlii | reverse complement strand
GTGTGTACAGAGTGTGGGTGTGTGTGTGTGTGTGTGTGTAATAATGCACCTTCATACTAGGAACACAGAAATTACTGGTTCAAATCACACAACATGACCTTGTGTGGAAACTAATTTCAAACTGACATTATTTAATCAGTTGCTACTTCAGTGGTGGTTCCTAACCAAACCGTTTTGAAGCTATACTCTTAGCATAAATGTTATAAATCAGCCAGCATTAATTAGGCTAATTAATGAGAACTTCGTTTGATCAAAGTTATTACCTAGGAAATAGGTATAGGTAAATATAGATTATTATACAGTGCCCTCTTCAATCATTGGCACTCCTTGTAAAGATTAGTAAACAGGGTTAGAGAAGTTTGCACCCATGTACAGGGAGGAGGACGGTAAGAGAGGCAAAAAGGGGTCACTGTCGGTGAATTACAGGACAAAGTAACATCTTGGGGTTACCAAGCCTCCTAAACCTCCTAAGCCATCAGGCGCCACCTCCATGCCAACACATTGTTTGGAAGGTATGCCAGAAAAAAAGCCTTTTCTGTCACTTAACCACAAACTTAAGTGCCTGCAGTTTGCATAACGCTGCTACAACTTTGACTGGAACCATGCTCTAAGGTCTGGTGAGACAGAAATTGAGCTTTTTGGCAATAAACAGTCAAGATGGGTTTAGTGTAAAAACAATTAAACAATCCCTGAACTGAATCCCACTGAAAACTTTTGGGTTAGCTAAAGAGGAGAGTGCACAAGAGAGGGCCTAGGACCCTGGATGATCTGGAGAGATTCTGTAAAGAGACATGGTGTCAGATGCTCTGCTCTGTATTTTCCAGCCTTTTAAAATGTTACAGGAGAAGACTCTGGGCTGTTTTACTGGCAAAGGGAGGCTGTACAAAGTGTTAAACGCAGGGATTTGTTTTTCTCTGAATGAATTTATTTCTTACCCTGTTTACTAATCTTTACAGGGGTGCCAATAGTTGTGAAGGGCACTGTACAAAGGATATATATGATGTATACTATGAATATATGTAGCTCTAAACTGCTGTAGTTTTAAATTTGGCAGGAATTACAATTAAAATGGGGAAACAAAATTAGTCACGAAGTGCATATTAGATACTCATTTACTAATGAGTATCAAATAATCATAAATGAGAACAAATAAATAAATGTTGCATCTGCATACTGGAAGAGTCCCTGACTGTAAAAAATGTAAGAAGCCCTGTCTTGCATAAGGTCAGCAGTAGCTCCCAGCCCATTTTGTTGTGGTGCCCAAGAGTAACCTGAAGTAGTTTCGACAGTCATGGAAAAAAGGACTTGACAGTTAAGGTTATTCTCAGAATTCAGCTTGCAGGAAATGCATGTTATTAGATTAACACCTGGCCTTATCAAACCAGCTAACCTCACACCAGCTGTGGTTTGATTGATTATAGCAGACGATGGCAAAAGACCATAATTTTTCCTGCTTTTCTCATAGTCTGAAAGAAGCAATGCAATATATGTACTTGATTCAAGTGTGTGCAACATTTGCACATGAATAAAAATATATTGGATCACCTTCACACAGTGCACGGCTCACAGTTCTACAGTTATACACACACACACACACACACACACACACACACATCATTACTTTACATTGTATATATACGTATATATAATTAATTAAATAAATATCAACATTTAAACAGAGTCTGGTATATAGAAGCAACATGTCATGGCAAATACCTTTTTGTTTGGTATTGTGTTGCAATGATGCAGTGAATAATCAGTGGGATCACTGCGATACACTAATTGTGCGGAATTTCATTTTACAGTGTTTTAAAAAAAGTCTTCAGGCCTTTGAAGGTAAAAAGAAGAACATATAAGGTGTACAATGTAAGTTTTTCTTGAAAATATACAGTAATACTACTCAAATAAATCTTAAGTAAAGTAGCAAAATAGCAATATTCCACTAATATTTTCCACTTCTGGTAGATTCCTGGATTACCATACTTTTTGTCATTACCGCATTATTTCACTCTCCCACACGGACTCTCATTAGAGTAGGCTGGACAGCATGACAAATTAGCCCTCATCAGAGTAGATTAGTGTTATGCAGTTCGCTTTGGGTTGGGGTCTTAGTACACATACAGTGATCAGAATGCAGGAGGGCATACCTGTCCACACTCTCTCTGGGGAGGCTGGATGGCACCTCACTCTTCACTGTCTCTCAACATGATGCGAAAGCAAGAAAACCTAATTGGCAGTTAGGTGTCTGGCCCCTCACTCTGTGGGCTTGGTAGTGTCTAGCATTGTGTGAAAGGGCAAGGCCTGGCTAACCCTCCTGACCCCCCTCCCCCCAAAAAAGTGTATTTACATCAGGCAGAAGGTGCTATAATGAGGCGAGAGAGGGCAATATACACACATAACAGAATGTGGCGAGGGAGTAAGGGGTGAAAATTTGTTTGTCGGTGCAGGGGTGTGATTGATTAAATGTTTATTGACCAACACAAACCCTACCATATGTGCCTCCTTTTAGCAAAAATAACAAGGAACAGCTGAATCAGGACATTTCTAAACATCAGGTTTTTTCTGGTGTACTGTTTTTTAGGTCCAGCCACTGGCCTAAATTTTAGCATCACTATTCACCACTATCACCTCTATTGATGGCTGTGGTTTTCAAGATGTGGGTTTCAAAACGGTTCTGAGCAATCTCGCATTGATTTGTCAAGAAAATGGCCCCTGTTTAAATATACAGCTCTAGAAAAAAAGAGAAGAGACTACTGCAGTTTATTTTTAAATCAGAATCTAGTATGACAACAATTACATCTAAACTCAGCATTCTGCATTATGAAGTGCTGATTAGATGATCACCTGTATCAAGTCTTACTTAATAGCACTAAACTTCTTTTATAGCAGAAGCAAAATTAAACTCGCTACATGGACAAACATGTACATCTCATTAGTGCCCATTTCTTCCGTACTTCTTACTAACAAGCCCAAAGAATAAAACAGCTATGCAATCTCCACTGACAAACACTTGACGTCGTCAGCACAATTACTGTTCATGGGGAGCTTCCTGAATTGGGTTTCCATGGCTACACAACTACACATGAGCCTAAGATTACCATGCACTTTGCAATACCAGTGAAGGGAAATCTTGCTGTCAACAGCATACAATGACATTTTAGACAAATGGGCCACAATTTGGAAATGGTCCTGTTTTCTGGATCTGCTTGATGATGCCCCTGTGCAGACTGGGAGATCAATAAAGAAATAGCTTTTCGAATTTGGTGTGAGCAAAAACAACACACAGAACCCTGACCTCAACCCCATTCAATTTCTAGGTGATGAATTCGAACACCCACTGTGAGCCAGGCATTATGCCTCACAGTGCCTAAACATGATTAATGCTCTTCTGGTTAAATGGAATAGAATCCCCACAGCCATATTCCAAACTCTAGAAAGCATTCTTAGTGGAGTAAATTTTGCTATAGCAGGAAAGGGTGACCAACATATACTTTTGAACATATTCTGGGCATCTTTGCTTTCATAAAACTAAAAAAAATAAAAAAACATTTAAAAAAACATTGTGTATAGGAAATTGATTACCTTAGGAAGTGAGGTTCAGATCTCAGTAGCATGTTTCCCCAAGGCTGTGATAATACTGTAGCTTACTGCACAGAACAACCTGCATATCAAGACTACCTGATGAGCGATGACATGCCTAGTTTACAACTGACCTCAGAACAGCAGTGGTTTGCCCAAGGGCTTAATGCCTGCTATGTTTGGACATGTTAGTTCAGATTTAAATTGCCATAATCCATTGCCTACTGGTACAGCTGGTGGCCTGGTGGTTAGGGATCTCTGCCTGCACTCAGAAGGTCATGGGTTTGAATCCAAGGACTGCCAGTGGCACCTCTGGGGTACCCTTGAGCAAGGTACCATCGTACCCAAGGTACCCTTCACCAAGGTACCAGGAGCGTTTCTGGCTGCCCACTGCTTCACTTGGTGAACGAATTAAATGCAGAGAACTTTGTTCACACTGTGTGCTGTGGTGTGTTCATGTATAATAAAAAACAAACTTTACTTACACTTATTGAATGCTGCAATATGCATGAGCAAACTCATGGTTAAGTACCACACTGACAACAGTATCATGTCATGAATATAAATATAGATACATAAATCATTAACTGTAGCCCACACTGCAAAAAATGTTAGCAAATGAAATTTTCATTTTGAAGAAATGTCAGTGGAAGGACTGGAATCTGGTGAACAGGTTTAACAAAGATATTTCACAACTGAACTCAAATCACAGATCCAAGTTGACAGATTCCTGAAGGTTAGACCAGTTACATAGTCCACCAGAAACAGAGCAAAAGTCAAAACCCAAAAACAGGAATGTCAAAAGCAAGGCTAGAGTAAAAAACTAAGGAAGTCAAAATGTTTGCTATTTTTGTGGCAATATATAATTATTCATGCATTATAGTGCTAAATTGTTGAGAAAAATATAATTTACTAATTTTGTAACATAAATATTAACGTAAATTCAGCTACATTTCCATATAAAATATAACTATACATTTTTTGGTACTGTCAAGAGAACACAAAGAAAGGGATGGCGAAATACTGCTGTATGCAGAGGCGTGTGGTTTGAAAGTAGCCAATCCGAGAGCGTTATTCATTTCTCCTTGCTGCTGATTGGCTGCTGCCCTGTGACGCATCTCTGGCAGATACAGTCCAGCAGTCCTGCATCAGAACAGTTTCCTTTGTGGAGCTATCTGGAGTGTTTTGCTGTTCTCGAGTTCTTAATTTTGTTCTTCTTAAAGCCCTGTATTTTTATAACTGTAATTTAAGTAAATTTATTACTGTATTTACCCTGCTTATGCCAAAGAAAATTACAGTGCAGACCAAAGAAAACGCACTTGCATGAATTACAGAATAGTCTATACAGGGTGACATCAGTATTTTACATTGTAGCACTGCGGGATACAGCAGTTCAGTGTACACTGTACAGTACAGATACAGGTTTACTTTTACATTTTTTTAAGGGTAATATATTAAAATGAAAAGTGTTTTGGGAGCATATTTGTGGGCATTTTTAGGGTTTACATTATAAAAGTAGGCATTCTTGGGCATTTTAGGCAAATTCACAGTTTTTCACAATTTGCGGGTGCTCTTGGAACCTATGCGAATGTCAGGGGTTTACTGTATATTATTCTAGATTGTATGAATGACTTTTTGCAGTGTATTTCTACTATTTTCAGGAGAATCACCAGGAGGACTCCTGAGCCATCCACGGTGAAGAATCTCATACAATTTCACCATTCAAAGTTTCCTCTGGAAATGTTCTCAGAATGGAATGAGAAACCCGGAATTCCAAACAGTTTGCTCATTGCCCAGAAGACCTTTCATTCTGAAATATGATTGAAAGAAACAAAGCATGAAAACAGCAAGTTCAGCCATGTGTAAAGTCAAAATATTCCCATCTTGTCTTTTTCCATCAAAAAATTTGAAAATTTCATGTTCACTTGAGTAAGTCAGGTTCTTTGACATCTCTTCTCTGTCTATTTCTCCTCTTTGTGTGCACTGATTGGAGACCAGGAGAAGTGACGGACCTTTCTGGTGGCTCATCATTGCACCTTTGTCATAACTTCGCTTTCTTTAATGAGCATGATAGAGAAAAAAGAAGTGCAAAAGAAGAAGAGAGAGCAATATGAAGAGAGGGAAAATGAGATTCCCAAGTTGCTGGTGGTGGACCTGTCTTTTTTCAAACACCGAAAATATGCAATTATACACTCATTTCACAGGACAGACACCCAAAGCGAGGCTGAGGTGGGAAAATTCTGGAATTAGATTGCATGGATAGAGGATGGTGAAAGGGCCATTTCTTAAAAAAGAAAGATATATATTTAAAAATACTGCTAAATAAATATTAGGGGAGCAGTGGCAACTTTAAAATGCGAATTGTATGTTTTGACCATAAAGTATGATAGTTTTGATAGTATCTTAAATTATACTTACCAACTTTGAAACATAAGTGCCTTAGCATGAGTGTGTTTCCAAGTACACATTGTTAAGGACACAACTGAGAAACAGCAGGGCTTTATTGCTAAATAGACTTCAACGATTACTATAGCTGATGTCAGTTAGTTCAGTTCTTGAGGTCCTATAAATGTAAATTCTACAATCTGCCAGCAATGAATAACATAGAATCCCATTCAGTTGTTTTATTATCACAGATCTTGGTATTTTACCTACTTGTTCAGCACATATATTCTGTTCTAATTCATTTACTATGTAACTGGGAGACAGACGCTCAAAATGAGTAGTCCAGCAAGTCAGTCTGTGATAGCTACTTCTGTAATTTTCCCACCATAACATGATGGTGGTCGAGTGAAGTGGGTATATTGTAAAATCTAGCTGGGTAAATGGAAATGTTGTATACACTGTATCATCTCCTCCCATATCTACCTTGAGACTACAAGGAAGGAGCACTGCAATTGTCAGTATTAAGTACCCCAAGCTATAGGAGCTCAAAAGGGCAAGTGTGTCTTGTACATGTTAGGAATGTACAAGAACAATTTATGCGCTCTTTCAGTTAATAGTGGTTTCAAATTTAGCAGTACCATTTGGGATGGATCGAGTTTAGCCCCAAAGCCACAGATACAAGTTGGGTCAGGTTTGGGCTTCAAATTCATTACAGACTAGTAACAGTGCCAGCACAATTGTTTTGGATGGGCATAACCAATATGCAAGCAAACCAAATATTAAATATAATGATAAACTGAGACAGGATACAAAGCAGCGTACAGGTACACCTTGCAATAAAGTGATCCAAGGTACAAAGAAAAATGAAGGATACTTGATTGGACACCACTGCTTGCCCCTCTTGCACATAGGAGCAATAACAACCAATATAACTTTAATATGTTGGCAACTTTTATAATTTATTCTACAGTTGTTAAATGATGGTTGTACTATCATTTAACAACGACGGTCAAGGCTGAGAGGATACCCTGTGACAGTAGTCCTGGATGAGAGTGGGGTCCAGGATAAACCGCCTGGGGACCCAGGACCGTTCCTCTGAACCGTAGTCTTGCCAGTCGACGAGGTACTGGGTGCCACGGCCACGGTGACGCGAGTCGAGGATCTGCCAGACAGTGTAGGCAGGACCATCGTCAATGATCCGAGGTGGAGGAGGGTCCAGAGCTGCAGGTGCCAGAGGTGAAGTGACGAAGGGCTTAAAGTGGGAGGCATGAAACACTGGGTGAATCTGGAGTATGGCAGGCAGCCTGAGCCGAAAGGTGACAGGGTTAATCTGATGCATGATGCGGTAGGGTCCGATGAAATGTGGGGAGAGTTTCGGCGACGTGTGTGAAGACGGAGGTTCTTTGTGGAGAGCCAGACCCTGTAACCTACGTGGTACAATCGTCCCGGGGAGTGTTGGTGGCGATGGTGCTAAATGTAATGGGTATTAGCCTTCTAGATGGCTTCTCTGGTCTGAAACCACAGCCGCCGACACCTGTGGACCAATTGTTGGGCCGATGGCACATCAACCTCCAGCTCTTGATGGTCAAACATCGGAGGTTGGAAGCCATAGCATACCTCAAATGGGCTCATGCTGGTGGCAGAGGATGTGAGGAGGTTGTGGGAAAGCTTGGCCCAAATGAGGTAGCGGGCCCAGGAGCGCTGATGATCGGACACAAAACATCTCAGGAAGCGCTCCAGTTGTTGGTTGGTCCGCTCCGTCTGACCGTTTGTCTGAGGATGGTATCCAGAAGAGAGGCTGCAGGTGGCCTTGATCAAAAGGCAGAAGGCCTTCCAGAACTGGGCAGCGAACTAGGGCCCTCTATCCAAGATGATGTCCTTGGGCAACCCATGCAAATGGTCTACATGCTCCAAAATGAGTTCAGCTGTGGTTTTGGCTGAGGGGAGTCCCTGGAGAGCCACCAGGTGCACGGCCTTGGAGAATCGGTCCACGATGGTCAGGATGGTGTTTTTCCCATCGGATTCCGGCAGACCGGTGATGAAGTCCAGCACGATGTGCGACCAAGGGCGACGAGGAACCGGGAGAGGTTGAAGGTCTCCCTGCATGGGAGTGTTAGTAGTTTTAGCCCTGGTGCACACCACGCACGCTTGGACGAATTCCTTAACATCCTCTACCATCTTTGGCCACCAGAAGGCGGGTCGGAGAAGAGAGAGGGTGCGTTTTACACTGGGATGGCCAGCCATGGCAGAAGAATGTGCCCACTGCAAGGTCTCCGGGCGTAGGAAAGTGGGCATGAAGAGCCGTCCAGGCGAAGTGGCTGCCGGAGGGGGCTCCAAGGCCTGCCCCTTGCGAGCTCCATCTTCCAACTCCCACCGGAGGGACGAAACAACTACAGCTGATGGTTTGAAATGTGCAGGGTCCATCCGGGGCGTGTCCTTTTCGTGGGCTCATGAAAGCGCATCCACCTTCGTGTTTTTAGACCCCGGACGGTAAGAGATGGTAAAGTTAAACTGTTCAAAGAACAGTGCCCACCGTGCCTGACGAGGGTTGGGTTGTTTCACCTGCTGGATGCCGATAAGGTTTTGGTGATCAGTCCAGACAACAAATGGGGCTTGGCAATGTTCGGGTGAGTGAGGATAGGTCCAGAGGTGAAAAGTGAGCAGAGGCGGTGAAAGGTGTGGATGGCATCGGAGGTGAGGCAAAATGGAGTTTTGGATGGATGAGTGAGAGCAGTAAGAGGCGCCACAACTGAGCTGAAGCCCCGGATGAAGCGGTGATAGAAATTTGCAAACCCAGAAAGCGCTGGAGCTGTTTAAGCGAAGTAGGTAGAGGCCAGCGTCCAGCTTCTGAGGATCCATGGCCACACCCTGAGGAGATATGACAAACCACATAAATGTGGTGGGACGCTGGTGGAAGGCTTTTCCAACTTGCAGTACAGTCGGTGGGCCAGCAACCTCTTTAACACTGCACGAACATGCTGGTGATGTTCCTCTTCAGTCTTCGAATAAATTAAGATATCATCAAGGTACGCAAAGACCCAGCGACCCAGCATGTCCCTCAGCATGTCAATAATGAGTTGTTGGAAAGCTGCCGGACCATTGCACAAACCGAACGGCATAACCAGCATCTCGTAATGGCCGGTGGGAGTGATGAAGGCCATCTTTCACTCATCGCCCTCTCTGATGCGCATGAGATTGTATGCACTCCGGAGTTCCAGCTTAGTGAAGATGGTAGCACCAGAGAGAGTGTCCAGGGCGGTGTTAGTCAGAGGGAGCAGATGATGGTTCTTCACCATGATCTTATTGAGACCCTGATAGTCGACGCAGGGACGGAGTCCTTCGTCCTTCTTTTTCACGAAGAAAAACCCCATGGCTGCTGGAGACGAGGAGGGTCTGATGTTTCCATGGCGAAGCCCCTCAGTCAGTAGTATTAGGGAAGCTGGTTGATCTGTGCTATCTTGCGTTGGACACTGGTTTATCTGTGCTATCTTGCATTGGACACTGGTTTATCTGTGTTGTCTTGCATTCGGATCACTGGTTTGCGGTGATAAATAGCTTTAAAGCTCTTTTAATTGTTACTTTTGATGATTTGAAGTAGCCTGTGTCCTGCTTCATGGTAGCATTTCTCACTGTTAGAACCTCACGGAATAAACTGGCTCTGTGCACCACTAAAGATCTATTTATCTATCTAGGCTCTTCTCGTTTAAATAAAATATATTTTTTATCTGCTTATGCATATCATTTGCCTATTTCTCATCATTATCAGTGTTATAAACTGACTATAAACTGTATGAACTGTATAAGCTTCAAAGGAGCATTTGTTGACAGGGTAGCATAAATAGATAGATTCTGCTGTCGATTTGCGCTACGGTAGCATTTTTCGACAAGGCAGCATAAATCATCAGAACACCGGAACTGTTAGATGAGGAGTGACGCCAAGTGCAGCATACCCCCACATTAAAATGCTTCTGACACCCGTGCTTGCATATACATTGTCTTAAACTGCACACCGTTGTTCTTGCTGCAGCATTTTTTATTTTTACGTCATATTTTTGATTGCTGTGACCATTGCTGCACATGAACAGTGTAAAAACAGTTATTCAATAAAACAGTCATTAAATAAAAGAGACATTGAAGGTCTGTAATGTTGATTATTCATTCACTCATATGCCAAAATTCATTTAAATCTTTTAATACTTTTTCAGCAAAAATTTGTGCGATTAATCTAATGATTGCTATTTTCATTGGCATCCACATGCAATGCAAGCAATAAACACTACAGTGCTGCATCAGACTTTCTCCTCATTCAAAAAAAGGCCTTTTCCATAATGTTAAGGGACTCCTGAAGAATGATTTAAATCTAAAACACCTACATTAAGCTGCTGCTCTAAAAGCTTCACATCTATGTTTTTCATTAAGGTTTTGAATGTCTGATATAAAAGCAGAAAAAATTTAACAGGTACATCATTCTAAAGCAGAGACCACATAGTTACATACATCTTCATCCATTAGTATTTTTTCCAGTCACATTTGCAGAGTATTCTGGGTAAGCAATTTGGTAGTGGAACAATTTCCCTGCACTGAACTGAACATAAAATCTTTCCACAGTAACATATGAGAAAGAGAGGGCTACCCCGTGACATATTGGTATAAGTGTGTGGTAGTCACAGGCTCGAGACACAGCATTGCAAAACCTCAAATATATTATTGCAATATTAATGGAGTTTTGTTATTGATTGTTATCATTCAGTTTAAACAATGATTACACATCTATTGTGTGCAACACATGGTAAATTGTTGTCAGCAGAGGTAAATTGGTAAATTGTTGTCAGTTCCTCCAGTTTGTGTTGATGCTTGAGGTGTCAGATGGCATGCTGAGCTTTGTTTGGTGTTCCTATGTCTCGCAGAAGTCATGTAATTAATAAAACATGCTACTGGGGTTTGAAAAATGCTGTCATACACAAATGTGAACCCGGGAGAACTTTCAAGATAGTCCAGATAGGAGGGGTCCAGAGAGCGGCTGAGTGAAAGAGCAGCAAACGGTGAGTGAATAGGGCAGCAAACACAGATTCAGACTGTTTTACACTATTTATATTTGTTGAAATCTGGTTCTAAGGGATAAGAAATCCACACTCGGCAAAGCAAAATAGCTGTGCTGCATTGAAATACTACTAAATAACTAATAATTATGCAAAATTTCAGTATATCTACACTACACTACAGTTTGGGAGAACAAGCCTTTGTGTAACATATTCATGGATTATTCGGTTTATTCTTCACTAGGGACATGTGGTTGCCATCCCAGCAGGTTATACTGCAGAGCACCTGTCCATCACAGAGCAGATATACAAACAAACACCTTCACATCTAGGGACAAGCTAACATCTCCAGTGCCACACATCATGTCTTTGGGAGGGAACTGCAGGATCTAGCAGAAACTCATGCAGGCATGAATAGAACAGGCAAGAAATGACCGTTTTACATCTCTTCGGTCTCAGGAATCGAAGCTACTACGTTCTTGCTGTCAGGCAACCATGCCGCTAACTGTGTAACATATTTAAATAGAATATCAGTATATGATACCATGTTAAAAACACTATCTGAAACTGAAACACTATTAAAGTTTCAGCAGTCTAGTAATTCCCCCGTTTCATTATGGTGACTGACTTTATAAAAACTTTTTTATACATTATAAATTTGATTATTTTCTCTGTCTTTTATAGTGTTGTCATGATAGTCTTAACTGCTGTATTTAGGGAACATCAGCATGATGTGATACAAAACCAGGGTGTCAAAAAAATCAGCTCTGCCCACCCGGGCTGGTGTAGAAAGCTTTACTTTGTTGGTTACACTGTGAGATTTTTGGTTTTGTCGTTCTCGGTCATTTGGTCATTTTTAGCCATTATATCTCTGTGTCAAGTCAAATTAGTCAGACTTATCAGAAAAGTATATATTTGTGTAGCACATTTCAATGCAATGCACAACTATTTTATCATATGACAACAAAAAATGAATACTAATTGAAATGTCCAGCACTCTAACACTATTTTTCTTCATCTCATGAATTCATTTCTCCTTTTCCATTTGTCCCCAGTTTTTGTTTTTTTTTGCAATGAAATGTTAGTGCCAATGTGCCCTGAGGCT
The DNA here is from genome assembly GCA_037974365.1 of Hydrocynus forskahlii. NCBI lineage: Eukaryota > Metazoa > Chordata > Actinopteri > Characiformes > Alestidae > Hydrocynus > Hydrocynus forskahlii. The sequence continues at coordinate 15,441 of JBBPCX010082756.1, read as the reverse complement.
TGTGGCCAGTGTAGAGAACTTGATTGATTACAATGAGAATGTTTTGTCACTTAAGTGCATCAGTTGTTTTTAGAACAAGATCTTAAGCAGAAGGACTCTGACCATTACTTAAGGCCTCTCAGGCAATCACACTGCAAGGTTTTGAATGAGCTGTAAGTGGAACTGTGAAACCAAAATTTTAAATCTAACTGTGTTTCTCCAGTGACCAACCACTGGCAAGACATTCTCGTATGACTGTCCCATCTTAAAACCTCTACTATTTAAATAACCTTGAATAAAACAGCTTTGAATTCACCGTAGCCATGCATTTTCAACAGTGTCCAATGGCTAGTTTCAAGTCAGCATGTTTAAATGTATTTTCTGAGTACAGGGAAACACATAGAAATTATCAGAATTAAATGAAGGCATGCTATGGACATGGCAGATAGTGTTTAGGATGAAAAATGCTGGCGTTTTTCTGTACCATTATTGTAGACGTGAAGGCATCAGAGCATACTACCGAATTTGAGAGAAAGTAGGAGGGGTATCTGGGGTGTAATGATGAGTTGATGAGTGTGCTCTCTCTCTAATATGGCATTATAAAGGATGAAGGTGTTGCAGGGCTTACAGAAAATGTGGAGAAACAAGACAGACACGTTGCCGTGCTTAAGTGGCACCTCTAGCCATTTCTTTATTGACTCGAAGGTTAAGGAGCATGTAAGACACATGTTTTTTTTTCTTGTCTTGACAGGCCATTTTGAAAGTATGTTAAGAGGTGTGGATGAGACAGGATGTGCTTTAACACTTTCTATCTACCTATGTCCACCAAAGCAGGCCTCATTTAGTGCAAATGATAGCATAACACTGCCTTCTATTAAAATTTGTCATTCGGAGTTCATGACTAGGACTAGTTTATGACTCCTCTACTTCTTGCTTTTAAATGAGACTATGGCAGTATTTGCTTTAGGTCATTCAGCATATAGACATGTGAACTGATCAATCTCGCCCCTTCGTTGAAAATGGATTCAAATTAATTTGTTCTTAAATGTAACTGTACTGTAACGCTGTTGATACCGTATTTGAGTGTACTGAAGTGCAATAGTGAAGTACATTTACATGGTAGATACTGTATTGTACTCTTTGAAACTGTATTTAAGTGTGTTTATGAGCAATAGTGGAGTACTTTAACACTGTATATGACCAGACTTGAATGCAATACAGGAGCAGTTGTTTCCTTTTGATATTGACTCTCCACCCTAGAAACAGGAAATGGTTTTCAGAACTTGTACATAGTTCAGTGATAATATCAGGCTGTAAGGCCTGACTGTACTCTCTAACGAATATGAAAGTGGTTAAGAGACGATGATCTTTTTCATGAGCCAAATGTACAAACTGAGCCTCAGTATGCTTGAGCATTAATAAGGCATCATTTTAATGCTTTTTAGTTCCATCGGAATACAAAGGCAATAATGATACATCATTAAGCCACTCCATTATGTTGGAGGTAAATATATCCATGCTGATATGTTCTCTGGATTTGGATGTTTTATACCTTATACCTTATGACACAAAGCAGAGCCTTCATTATCAGAATGTTAGTTTGTGCAGAAATATCTAGGTGAAGAATCTGCAAACATCTTGTGTATAGCACTAAACACTGTGCAGAATGAGGGTCACAGTTTTGTGCACATGTGTATATCGCTGCTTTGATGTTCTGCTGATGGCAGCAAGTTATTTACAGGAAGTGGACGGCCCATTGCCCATTGCCCAGCAGACAGTGATACTGCGGAAGATACTGCTCATTTCAAAACTAAAACATTCTCCAAATGAGAGGAGAAAAACACCAAAAAAAAAGGCTTTTCATATCCTGCACTTTTGCAAAATCCAGTCGTCCTTTTTTTAACGTTCTGTTTTAATTCATATGCTTAATCATTTTATCACACATTCTGCACTACGATATGCAGAATCAGTAAAGAGCTGTTGTGTAAAAATATTACTATATTCCATATCAATGTTCAATGTTTTTTTCACTATTATGTTATTTTTCTCCGAAACTATTGCTACAATCTAATGGCCAGGCTTTTGTTAAGTATACCATATATTTCATTTAAAGTTTAGTTGTGGACAGTAGATGGTCAATAGATGAAACGAAGGATACTGATTGCATTCAGCCACAAAAGCATTAGGGAGGTGAGGTACAATTTATTCTGAATCACAAACACCACACTAACTTTTGGATGGTGATCCATCACACCAGAGAATGTCCAACACCGTCCTCTAACCGTTCCTCCATTTCAAAATCAAGAAAAGGTTGTACATCCTCTCCTCCATTTCAAATCTATGAAGTAGATAGATCATTTATTTCCTGCCCTCTGTCTGAATGACATCACGGTCATGTGATTGCTAACAAGCTAAACCCCTCTTTTTTACTGGATGTGATGACCTTAGACCTTTGTGTGACTGCTCCAGAGTGTCTTGTCCTATTAGCTTTTCTATGGAGCCCCTTAAAATAGCTGAATTCATTCCTTACAGTGGCTGTCTGGATACTTTAGGACAGTAGTGTATGTACAGATCCAGAATAACATACTATATAAATCCAGAGTGCAAATGTTTGACCTTTGGTGCGACAGTGTGACCAAAGTCTTAGATATACACACCCACCCTCACCCACACAAACGTACACACAGACAAACTGACTGATCCAAAGTGACAACACAGAATTCCCTGTAGACTCAAAGACAGGTCAGTGTTGTAGGCTGGGAGAAGTCACACCAGAATATTCTCAAGCATAAAGCCGTTTTTTATTATTTTATTTTCAAAATTTGTTGTAACACAGAGGGTTACGTATAAAACAACAGAGAAAATAAAGAGAGAGAAGAAAACAAGCTGTGGCTGTCAAAGAAGCAGTTGCTCCAAGGGGGCACTTTAACAAATACAAACAAAATACAAGATGTAAGATGAGATGGCATCAATCAATTTGGCATCAAAACTTGAAAATCTCCTCAAAAATCCCCATGTATTTGTGGATTTCCACATCAGAAGTAGACATGGAACCATACCAGCCATCAAGACTGACTGCAGAGGATCTAATGTATTTGAGATAAGCTTTCTTCCCACATTACTCACCCAACTTTTTATCCTGCGTTTGTTTCAGATGAGCAATACTCACAGGTAAAGTAAAGAAAGAAACTTAATGTCTGGAGTCAGAATGGAAAGGAAACAAGTTTTATAAATCACTGTCCTTTGTCTTAATCAAGAACTGTGGTGTGTCTAAATTGTAAATATTGAAAGAACTGGGAATGAGGGAGATTAAATTTTGTTGGCAAAAGAAGTGAATCTGTCATCTATATAGAAATCCTTAATGCACTGCAATCCATTTTCTGTCCAACTGGAGAGCACATTACCAAGCTGAGATGGGACAAAAAATGGTTATGGTATACTGGAGTATAACTGGAAACTAATGGAGTACTGAAATGGCATTTTATTTGGTTTAAAAGAATCTTCTCAAAATTATTACTCATTAAATTAATGGAGAGCTTCAGGTTTTGAAAATAGGACTACAGATAGAGTGAGGTTTCTGTAAGATAGTTTTAATTCTGAGCCACACTGGAGAGGTCTCAAGTAAAGGTTCACCTGGAACACCCTCTGTCAATACTTACGTGACCTGGAATTTGGCTGCCAAGTAATAATGCTTAGACATGCACTATATAAATAAAAGTAAAGGGACACATCTGTTTTTCATGGTTTGGGCTAGGCCCCTTACTTCCAGTGAAGAACAAACTTAATGTTTCAGAATATCAGGACATTTTGGACAACGCCATGCTTCCAAATTTGTGGACACAGTTTGGGGAAGAACCTTTTCTATTCCAGCATGACTGTGCCCCAGTGCACAAAGCAAGGTCCATAAAGACCTTTTGGTTGAATGAGTTCAGTGTAGAAGAACTTGACTGGCCCACACCGAGCCCTGAACTCAGCTCCATCCAATGCCTTTGGGATGAAGTAGAACAGAGATTGCGACCGGGACTTCTCATCCAACATCAGTGCTTGACTTCAGAACTGCTCTAAAGAATGAATGGGCACAAATTCCCACAGAAACACTCCAAAATCTTGTGGAAAGCCCTCCAAGAAATTTGGAAGCTTTTATATCTGCAACGGGGGACCAACTCCACATTTAAGTCTATTTATGTGAAGGCAATATCATTAAAGTCACTGTTGGTGTACTGGTTAGGTGTCCCAATACTTTTGTTCATATAGTGTAGGTAGATCTAAACTACCCAAAGTGAACTTTTGAAATATGAGGTGTCCTGTAACCCCAGACAAATTATGAAATGATTGAAAACAAAAGTTTTAAATTTTTGCAGGGAAGTAGACAGGGATATTCTGGAAAAGACACACGAATCTTGGTAAAGTGATCATTTTAATAACACTGATGTTTCCTTGGTATCTTAACGCAAAAGTATGTAAAGTAATCCTCAATCTTCCAGATGTGCTAAATCACTCCTATGCACGGTTTGAAGCACAAAATGACATGGCAGTGAGGAAGACCTCCCAATGACACTGAGCTCTGTCTAACCCTGGCTAATGTGAGGAAATCACAATGTGAATAGTCAATCCATGGAAGGCTGCCAGACCAGACAACATTTCTGAATGTATTGCTCAGAGGATAAGCAGACCAGCTAGCAGATGTTCCCAGACATCTTCAAAATCATTCTGAGCACCACCATCATTCCTTTATTTATTTATTTATTTTTATTTGACATAGACATTACAAACATTACATAGACATAGGCATAGATGTAGACATGGACATTACATTATAGATATATCTCGTGTGGGATACGTGAGACATACGTGAGACATATGGACATGGGAGACACAACCAGGTGGGGGTGGGGGTGTGTGTAATATGTGTATATGTTCAATTGTAGGAAATGTTCTGAGTGTTGGTACTGTATAGAGGATATGACAGTGAGTAGATATGGAATTCTGAGTAGAATGGTTTAGGTGGACTCACCCCAACCAATCCGACAACACCTAACTAGATCTAGAACAAACCATCTGCACTAACCTTTTGCCCTCAAGACTCCCCCAGTCTGGAATAACCCCGACTTCACTTGTAACAAAAAATCACTTAACTTCTGCACCTGGAAAGACAAAGGTATCACTCACCTGCAGCATGTTTTTCATAATGGCAGCTTCTCCACGTTTGGCAATTTGGTCTAGAAATTTGGCATCACAAACAAACATTTCTTACAATATCTACAGGTTAAAGCATCAGTCAACCATAAACACCCCAATATCTCACAGCTAATTAATGTACCATACTCCAAAAAACTACTGTCAAAAATCTACAGAATAATTATACAGACAGACACCACAGCCAGCATACCCTCCACTAAATAGGAATCAGACCTCTTCATTCCAACATATGCCAATTTCTGGACCGAAATCTTCAAAAATACATCTCTTATGACCAAAAACACTAACCTACAAGTAATACAAGAATCTCCACAGGACTCACCTCACTGGCCGGAAATAATTTAATATGGGTTTCACCGCAGACATTTGTTCCCACTGCACACAGAACTGCCGGACACATACATACTTGCATTCTGGCACTGCACCCCATTAAACAATTCTGGGAAAACATCACGGGGCTCCTTTCCAGCTTCCTTGGCTGCCGCATCCTAACTTTGCCATCTCTCTGTCTGCTTGGGGACACCTCAACAATTAACCTGAACAACCGAAATTGTAAAGTTTTGCTGGTTGTGCTAACTGTCACCAAGAAAACAATCCCCATGAACTGGAGAACAAAGAAAAAAAGTCACATCTCCATCTGGAAAAACTTGTTAAAAGACAATATATCATTGGAAACTTCACACTATGTGTCTGAGACCCAGCTCATGAGTTTCCTCCCACTCATCTTGCTAATTTTGCCTCATCATTGCCCAAGTAACACCACACCACTCATCCCACGTTGTCTAATACTATAACATACATTCTATGCTATTCAAGATTCATGGTGCCCCCCCAGTCCTGACCTTCTCTCCTGTCCTGACGCTCCCTTTCTTTAAACACTCTATAGCTCTCCTCTGCCCTGCTCTGTCCTTCAGAGGTTCCAGACTAACAGCCCTAACAAGTTGGGGGTGTTAAACCTGGGTGTTGACGTGTGCCCTCTGGTCCCTCTCCCCGCCCCCCTCCTAGTCCTCCTTCTCCCCTATGGCTGCCTGGGTCTGCCCCGCATGACACACCTCACTTTTTTAATGCACTACATGCTAGATGTCCAACATTCCAACTCAAGAAAGTTGCATCACACTTTGCAGGTACACAATCACTACAAAGACAGGGCGAGTGAGGTGCCAGATGGGAGTCCTGAATATGGTTTCCCATCTGCACTAAACCTCTTTTAATACACTTAGACAATAGAAGGAACTTATATCAAAGGGCTAGTGAGGTGTATATGGTTGGATCTGGCTGCCTAAGTCGGCCATTGTCTGGGGTGGTGGTGGGTGGGGGGCCTTATGGGTTCAGGTTCATGCACCCTCTGATGCCCTCTCATCCTACTTTCCGATGTCATAGGCTCCCCCTGGGTTTATTGTCATCATGGCCGGGGTCAGGGACAAAGCAGCCAGAGGAACTAATTGACATCTTCAACTCAGTCTTCAACCCTAAGCTCAGCTCTCCCTTCGCCCAGTGAGCCCCCACCTAAACCACTATCATTCCAACGTGCTATATATATATATATATATCTGCCATGTGGATCTGCAGCCATAAAGTCAAGAGGAAACTGAACCCTTTTATGAGGAGGTATTGCAACAACCCTGGCTTTAGAAGTAAATGGTGCTTGGTACACCTGAGACATCCAGCTGGACCTGCATCTAAGCTGTTTAGTTCCACGTCTGTGAGTTTCTTGGAGAAAGATTGTTTAATGGGAGACCACTCTCATTCCAAGAGACAAACGTAATGCCTTCCCAACCATCACCATGGGTTAATAAATTAATCACCAATAGCTAAGTATTAAACACAGCACACTACAAACTACAACACACTACAGAATACAAACCGACAACTAAAAACATTCTCTGTCTTGACATATCTTCCTTGAACCTAATCTCAAATATTGTAACTTCGTAGGACAAATCAAAATGGTCTTTACTTTCAATTTAAGTTAGCATGAAAAGATACGTGATGTTTTGGGGGTTTTCTATTGGTCTGCTCTGACAGTAGAATAGGAAGCAATTTTAAATTATATTAAAAAAAAGAAAAAATGGGATCCAAGGTTTTATTCTGACAGTGAGGACAGAATATGAACAATTTGCATTTTATTTACACAAAGTGTCAGATACAGCCAAAATGTGAGTATATCAGTGTATAACACAGAAACATTGGCAACACTTCACTTAATGATGGTATTCATAAGGCTACGTGACACATACATTATGTTTTTGCCAGTCTTTATGAGAGGTTCATATATGTCATATCTACCAGGGATGTACAATTACACAGTGGAAAGGTATAAATGGATGTATATTAACAACTGAAATGAGGTTGACCAGACAAGACATGAAAAATTGTGGTGTGCGGCCCACAACTCACAGGGTAGGAGGCCTAAACATATACCCATTAACACGCAGTGACACTGGAGTGAGTGCACAATAGAGTTCTTTATTTTAAACAAAAGGCATGATCAGTTAACATAAGCACAAACAAAATCACCACCACTTAGGGCTGAAACACTGCACGGGCTCTCCTCACTACCTACACTCCCTTTTTCGGGCCATCCTTACTGTCCTCTCGCTTTGTACCTTAACGATTCAAAGATTCAAAGACTCAAAGAAATTTATTGTCAATTCACATTTTATGTGCAAGACATAAAATCGAACTGCTGTTTCTCGCTCTCTGGTGTGCGTACCCTCTAATTAGAACTAGAAAAGTTTAATCAAGATTACAACATTTTAACTGAATTTACAATAGACATTCTATAAACAGACAAAATAACAAGAACTTCTCCTTCCTCTAGTCTTTCCTTTCCTCTATGTGAGAGCCTGTGCTGCGCTCCCTGCACCCTATTGCCTCAGAATATCCTGGGGTCATAGTGTCTGCAATTAAATAAAAGTCAGAATATTTAAAAATATTTACTTTTTTGGGGCCTGACGATGGCGCAGTGGGTAACACTGTTGCCTAACACCTTCAGGGTTGGGGGTGTGAATCTGGGTCCTGGCCTCATGTGTGTGGATTTGATATGTTCTCCTCATTGTGGTGTGTGTTTCCCCTGGGGTCTCAGGTTTCTCCCACAGTCCAAAGACATGTGCGTCAGGTGAAGGGGGGATTCTAAATGGACTGTAGGTTTGAGTGTGTGAGTGAATTGTGTGTGCGCCCTGTGGTGTCCTGCTTCACGCCCGTAGACCCTGGGACAGGCTCTGGGTACCCATGACCCTAGTGAGGAATAAGCGGTTACAGAAAATGAATGCCTACTGTTCCATCTTTTTCTGATTTGGGGTTTGTAAAATATTTTTACTTTGTATAAAAGGCACACACTAATTAATGAGTTATTGTCATTAGTTTCTCCAGAAGGGGCTTCTTCTCCAACAGTGTTTTATACAAATTATTATAAATAAAAAGCAAAATGTCTGCTATGTCTACTATCAGCTTGGGATCTTCTGTTCTTTGGCGCTCCTCCATGTCTTTCCGCATGTTTGTAGAAGGCCTCCTAGAATGTAGAAGCTGTCTACCATCCAACAGTGGCACTGCCCAGCAATATCCTGAAGAATGAGTATGAGACCACCTGTCACAGATGGAGAAATCACTCCTTATGTGCCTAATTTGGAGTTGGAACTTCAAGCCTTAGAGCCTGGACTGACTGTGTCACATTCATATTCCAACAAAGCACTGTAGCATAAACAATGCAATCCATTTCAGATATAAACAGACCCCTTTTATAAACACTGAACACCATGTAGTCTGGGCATGGGAAGAGATTTGTGCGAGGGAACCAAACATATAACTTCATAGATATATTGATCATTGTAATGAAACTCCTTTGTATAACCTCACAACTTTAGTTTAGTTATAATTACAGCATGAAAGACACAGTACTATTGTCATAATGTTCTTTCTGTCTGTGCTGTCAAATTGCACTTCAGTTTGTGGTAAATGAGGACAGCCGTGGGAGAAATGAAGACAAAAACCAGGACATAAACATTTCATGATAAAAGAGTTATCAGGAAGATTTACTATAATAACTGATTTGTTGCACCAGATGCAGAGAGGGACCAGCAGAAGCATGTGACTTAAAACAAAATCAGACATTTTCCAGAAGCCCAAGCGATGATCTGCACACAGCAGGTGAGAAGTGCACTTTCCTGCCAGGGATACGACTCTGAGTCTCAGCTGTCCCTTTTACCACCTTTCATTATGTTCTCATTTGTAAAGAAGGAGAGAAGAGGTCCTGCTCTGGAATTAATTGTGTCATAAACCAGCAACAGCAATCAGTGAAACTGAGTGGTAGTGCAGTTGAGTGGTTTATTAGTTTTTAAGAACTGCTGACAATATTTCTCCTAATTTCCAAATAAAAATAATGTTCTATAAGGCATCATTTTAAAGGAAATGACCATTTATCAGAATAAGAGAAATGGCCTGTTCCCCGGGCCACACACCACAATATTTCATGTCTTGTCTAGTCAACCTCATTTTATTTGTTAATATACATCCATTCCTGCATTTCAGGCCTGCAACACATTCCACAAAAGTTGGAAACTTGAATAATTCCAAGAAAAGTTTTGATTACAGCAGTGTTTTTTTTATACTTTTCCTCATTAAATAAAATTTGATTCAGGTGATCACCTAATTAATACCATATACCATATCTTATTTTTTGTGGACACTGTATATACATACATCTCCCCAAACCCGAAGCACTTCACAGTCCTTTGCTTGCAACTCAAGTGTCCCTTTCCGCTGCTCAGTAGGGAAGCAGGGAAAGCACACACACACACTGTGTCCAGCGTCCTCTGACTTCTAAATATGTTTCTTTTCTTGTTTCACCAACAAGTCACTCAGCCACCAAATCTTGGAGAAGATCCTGGGTGAACCCTAGGGTGGTCCTTATTTTAAAACTTTTGAATTGTAACATGGGCACCCCCAAAATAGATTCCATGAAATAAAATACGTATAAGAGATTTTTCAAATCCAGACTTATTTAAGGTATGCTCAGTGACACTGTTACCCCTTGCCTCCCTAGCGACGTGGGGCTTTGGGCTGCGGTTATCACTGCCGGCCCGCCGGGTAATCGGTCCGTGTAAATACCGGTAATGCCAAGATAATTATATATCAGTACTCTATGGTGTCATGATATGCATTCTACGCAGTTGTTGTTTACATTTTTTATATTTTTGCACGAAATCATAAATTGTCTATTCAGACTACAGAGAAAGGATTAGATATTAATATGCGAGCATTGTGAGCACCGTAGCGCTGCCGCTCACAAGCTTTATAAAACAGGTAAGGGTAAAATTTGAATGTTACTTAAGACACTGTGATGCACTAGGTATGTTCGACGTCCATTAATTTGAATCGCGCTTTATAGACCTAACATCGTGTGAATTGTTTACTGCATTGGTATTGATTTGCTACAGTGAGGTCTTTGATATTTTTTTTCAGATGGCGATGCCAACAAGAAAGCAGTCTGAGGTCTACTTAGTAGGCCCAGTTAAAGATGAATTCACCGGCGCTAAATTACCGTCCGTGCAGTTCTGGGTGTGTACTTTTACCACCTGAAAGTCGTCAAAGAAACAAAGCACGAAGCTGCAAAGGAAACCGTCCGACAAACATTTGCGTATTGGAACCGCGCAAGATTCCCGTGCGGGACGAACGAAGGGCAATAAAAAAATTAGAAGATCTGGTTACGACTTGGGAGAACCTTAAAAAGAACAGGAACAGAAAGACGGAGACACAATTGCAGAATGAAGAGGAATTTATCGCAGAATTTCCTAATCTGTTTGATGTCGCCCATGGCAATGCTCTTTAAATGATGGAAATACAAGAGGACAGCGACTTTTTGGCTGCACATTCTTGATACAAGAATGCCTTGAGCATACCCTAGATATGGCATGGCAATAAAAAAATAATTTAATGCAAGAGTTTTTACACCAACTGGAACCATTTTAGGGGGCACCCGTCAACATTGGTAGGAACTTATTTTTCAGACCACCTATAGGGACCACAATAGTGAACCCGCATCGGCATGGTCGGCTTATAACCACACACACTCACACAGACAGCCAATCACACGACGCGGACAATAATCAACTCATTTCATTTCAACCAGAGACAGGTGGACTTGTCATTAGGTACCTAGCAACCCAGCCTAGGCCTTATTAGTGTTCTTCTCTAACCCCGGGGTTGCCTAAGCACCTAACTACCATTCATACTCACATCAATGATGTCACACACCTGTGCCCAGAGCTGCATAACCCTAGTACTCGGGCGACTGAGTATTTAGGGGACAAGTTACTTGATGGTGGCCTCATCCGGATGTCCTGTGTGGAGAGCCAAACCCTATCTCCTGCCCGGTAAATTGCGCCTCCCTCCTGCACCGATCCACTAACCTTTTGAACCGCCCGCCCGCTCTGCTGATGGACGTGTGTGCCCTCTCCCACACCCACTCTGCCCTGTGGAACCAGTTATCAACTTCAGGTACATCTGAAGCTTCTCCATCCCAGGGACAGAGCGGGGGTTGACGCCCAAGCATACACTCAAAGGGTGTTAGGCTGTTCGCAGAGTGACGCAGAGAGTTCTGGGCGTACTCCGCCCGCCCAGTCGTGTTGTTGTCTATGGCAGTATGCCTGGAGGAACCTAGTTAATTCCTGCACTGACTGTTCAGCCTGCCCATTTGACTCAGGATGGTATCCTGAGGTCAAGCTGACAGAGATGCCCAGTTTCTTAAAAAACGCCGCCTATATGCGAGAAACATATTGGGGACCCCGGTCAGAGAGGATGTCCTCTGGAACACGACGCGAAAGAGTGTCTCGGCTACTTCTAAAGCGGTGGGTGAGGACTTAAATGGAAGGAACCGGACCCCTTCGAAAATTGATCCACTACTACCAAGATGGTTGTGCGGTACTAGTAGGGGCATTCATTTTCTGACTTGTAATTGGCGTGGTGTCTTTGAGACTGCGCAAATGGAGCAGGACGGCATGGCGCTTTCTACGTCGGTTTTTAGAGACGGCCACCAATATTTTCGGCTGATTTCTTCTATGGTCCCGTGGACCCCAGGCTGTCCTGTAGCGGGCGTAGTATGTTCCCATTCTATTATTTTACTTCTTAACATTAGAGTTATAATTTCTTTTCCCTCTGGACCTTCCTGGGTCATCGGTTCTAGTGAATTAAGTCTTTCTATTTCCTTGTCTATATCCCAGCTGATGGGTGCTACAATAAGCGAGGATGGAACGATAGGTTCCTCCATCTCTAAACTTTTCGGAGTGGGAAAGTACCTTGAAAGGGCATCTGCTTTCCCGTTCTGTGACCCAGGGCGAGTGGTAATTTAGTAAGTGAATCTACTAAAAACAGAGCCCACCGGGCTTGTCGATGACAAAGCCTTTTAGCCTGCCGGATGTACTCCAAGTTTTTGTGGTCTGTAACAACTGTGAAGGGGTGTCAGGCTCCCGCCACTCTTCTAACACCGCTTTGACCGCCAGCAGTTCTCGGTTGGCGATGTCATAATTTCTTTCCGCGTCAGTCCGTTTCTTTGATGTGGGCTCCGGCCACTCAGTCACTGCTTTCACCTTTTGCTCATCCATCACCACTCCCCTTGGCCCAATATGAAACCCCAGGAAGGAAATCTCCTTCATGTGAAATTCACACTTTTCAGCTTTAACATATAATCTGTGCATGAGCAGGCGATGAAGGACTGCATGAACATGTTTAACATGTTCAGTGAAATTCTTTGAATAGATAAGGATATCGTCAAGGTAGACGATTACAAATTTATTTATCCTATCACGAAATAGGTCATTCATAAACACCTGAAAGCAAGAAAGGACATTTGCCAGGCCATAAGGCATTACCAAATAATGGTAATGCCTGGATGTGGTACTGAACACTGTCTTCCATTCAAGATTATATGCACTCCGCAGGTCGAGCTTTGAATAAATGCTCACCCCGTGGAGCTGCTCGATCGCCAGGTGAACGAGAGGAAGAGGATGTGCATATTTTATAGTGACTGCATTGAGCCCATAATAGTCTATACATGGACAGAGAATCAGTTCCCTGCTTTAATTGAGGGAGTTTGGCGCTACAGGTCTTCCCATGATTGGGATGATCAAAGGCGGCCTCGAACCTCTCTCAAAAGTGCGTGTACTCTGGTACTGGTACGTCCTCTTGTGACCACATAGCGGTAGCCCACTCCAATGCCCTCCCTGTTAACTGCCTTGTCGTGTTGTGGTAAAAAAAAAAAAAGCCTAAAAATGTTCATAGTGTAAACCCTAAATATGCCCCCAAATATGTTCCCAAAACACTTTAATTTCATTTTAAACTCATTGGCCTTGAAGAAAATGTAAAGATAAACCCATGGCCATACTGTATGATTTACACTGAACTCCAGCAGTGCTAGAATGTAAATATCAATATTTACCGCTGTCTGAACTGTAACTCATGCATGTGCATTTTCTTTGTTATGCGCTGTCGTTTTCACTGGCATAAGCAGTTAAATACAGTAATAAAATAAATTTAATTTACAGTAATAAAAAAGCAGGGTTTTAAGAAGAACAAAACGAAAAACAGGAGAACACTTGACTCGCTCCAAGTGGGAAATTCTGGGCAGCAGCCAATCAGCACCAAGGAGAAATAAATAGCATTTTCGGATTGTTTAATTTCAAACCTCCCACCTATGCGTATAGTGAGGGATGCATCAAAGGGCTGCAGCCAATCAACAGCAAGGAGAAATAAATAGCGTACTCGGATTGGCTACTTTCAAACCTCCTGCCTCTGAGTACAGCTGTATTTCACCGTCCCAAAACATCTCCACAGTACCAAAACATTTATAGTTATTTTTATATGGAAATGTAGCTGAATTTACGTTAATATTCATGTTACAAAATTATTAAATTATATTTTTTTCTAATTTAACACAAATATACTAACATTATATACTGCCACGAAAAAAGCTGTGACGTCTGGGCCTCGTCTGCCACGCCCCCTTGTCCTCCTGCAGGGTTTATGTTAGGGCACGGAGCTTAGCAACCCAGCATGGGGACGAGGGGTAGTGGCGCGAACATCACAAAAGAAAAAAAAAACAAAAAAACAGAAAATGCGGAGGATATCTTCTATTTCCGCGCATGTGCCGGGGTTCTGCGAAAAATTTGTAGTTTTGCTCTCAGAAAAAGTCAGTGTGAGACTGAAATCACGACTGCTGATGAAATCGCGACTGCGTATAAGTGGGGGTTACTGTATATAGTGTGCATATATGAATTATACATACATACATAGACTTTAACATGGAGTTGCAGACATAACAGCTTCCACTCTTCTCGGAAGGCTTTCATTCATTCTGTAGAGCAATTATGAGCACTCAGACTCCATTCCAGTAATCCAAAATATGTTGGATGGGGTTGAGGTCCGCACCGAACTTATCCAACTATGTCTTTATGGACCTTGCTTTGTGCACTGGGGCACAGTCATGCTGGAATAGAAAAGGTCTTCCCCAAACGTATAGCCACATGTGAACACACCACAACGTCAGATTCTTTCTCTGTATAAAACTCACCAAGTGAAGCAGTGGGCTACCACCAATGAGGGGCGCCCGGGGAACAGTGTGTGGGGACGGTACCATGCTTAAGGGTACCTCAAAGGTGTCACTAGCAGATGGGATTTGAACCCACAACCTTTTGATTGCTGGGGCAACACCCTAATCACTAGGCCACCAGCTGGTACGCTGAAGCATTAAGATTACCCTTCAGGGGTCTAACCCAAACCCCGATAAACAGGTTTGTCCGAATACTTTTGTCCATGTAGTGTACATTTGTGAAAAGGCCATATTTAATTGTCACAGATTATACAGTAACACTATATGAATGAAGTTAACTGAAGTTTAATACATCATGTCTAAATGTTTCTAGCCCGTTCAACATTAGGGAGAGCTACAAGTACCTCGGTGTTCATCTGAACAATAACTGGACTGGACTCATGACTCAAATGCTCCCTACAAAAAAGGGCAGAGCAGGCTGTACCTGCTGCGGCGGATCAGGTCTTTTGGAGTGCAGGGGCCGCTCCTGAAGACCTTTTATTACCCTGTGGTGTCATCAGCCATCTTTTACAGTGCGGTCTGCCTGGCAGCAGCATCTCTGCTGGGGACAGAAAGAGACTGAACAGGCTGATCTGGAGGGCCAGTTCTGTTCTAGGATGCCCTCTGGACCCAGTGGAGGTGGTGAGTGACAGGAGAATGGTGGCGAAGCTGTCATCCCTGTT
>JBBPCX010082733.1:0-27555 GCA_037974365.1 Hydrocynus forskahlii | reverse complement strand
GGTGCATCGGTGTATATGTGTGTGCACGAGTGTGCGTGTGGATCCAATGGGGTGTGTATGTGAATGTATGTGTGTGTGTGTGTGTGTGTGTGTGTGTGTGTGTGTGTGTGTGTGCTTGGCTGTTTGTTCTGCAGGTGCTGGATGGGGCTGGTCACCTTCTGCGGATTGAGAAAGTGTCTCTGTCTGATGAGGGCCGATACACCTGTGTGGTTTCAAACTCGGCTGGAGAGGACAAGAGACACTTCCATGTCACCATTCAGGGTAAATCAGTGCTCTTCCACTTCTTCTCCTTCTTTCTTCTCCTTACTACCATCAGCAGCTGCAGCTCTGTGTCCGTCTGAACCATATCCTTCCCTCAGTCCCTCCAGTCTTCCATCGGACAAACTCCAGCTCCTCCGGGAGGCTGCAGGGAGGAAAAGATAAAGAGGAAGAAAGGAGACATGGAGATGAAGGGGTAACTGACAAACAAGAAGTGGTTTTGGGGCATCCTGTCAGTCTCTCGTGTGAAAGTAATGCCATTCCACCTCCTCGCCTCCGCTGGTACAGAAATGGCCGGGAGCTAGGCAGCGCTGACGGAGTCCTGTTTCTGTCAGGTGACTCATTACACACCCATTACTCCCTACACACCCATTACTCTTACCCAATCATTACTCATCGCACACTCATTTTCCACTCACACACATTATCCACTCATTACTTATTACCCACTTATTACTCAATTACCTGCTTATTACTTATCCATCCATTACTCATTACCCACTCTTTACTTGTTACACATTGCGCATGATCTATTACACATATCCACTCATTACTCATTACTCACCCATTACTAATTACACACCCATTATTCATTACCCACCCATTACACATTAGCCTCCAATTACTCATTAGACACCAATTACCAATTTATTGTTACTCACTACCCACCTGTTACTCATTACCACAAATTACTCATTACCCACCCATTACTCATTACCTACTCATTACCCACCTGTTACTAATTAAAGAAACTGGGATGAGACTGTCTTGCCTGCGGCTGGGAGGCAGGTCTAAGACGTTCGCATGCAGGTCTCTATGTTCCTCAGTACTTTAGTAGTTGTTTGGGCTCTTTTTTTGTAAAACTTTCACTGGAATAACAACACACTCCCACACACACCTCTGCCCATAAGACATAAATGAACGCACTCCAATAATTGCTTAGGAATAGAATATTGGGCAGCCAGTTAATAAGCCATCTATTGGTTAAATAATGGGTTTGTCTCTCTGTAATGTAACTAAAGAGTCTGTATAACCTAAAATGGAAAAACATTTTTAAGGAGGGCAGGTCCTGCAGATTCCCCGTGTCCAGCTGGAGGACGGTGGGAGCTACGTCTGCCAGGCAGTGAACGAGGCAGGAGAAGACCAGATGCACTTTGACCTGGAGGTGCTCAGTGAGTATTCAGCAGTGTGAAGACCCGAACAATACAGTGATGTATCATTCATTCGTCTGACATGGAAGACTACAAACACACTCCTCTGCTGATGAAGATTTGTGTTTGCCTCCTGAGCTGTTTAAGATGTTCAAGCAAGTATGATGTTGAATTCTGATGCAGTTTCTCCTGAGATTTCTGGCCAGTCGGGGGAGTTTATGGAGGACCTGTCTGCTGTGGTGAACTCTACTGTGTTTTTGGTCTGCGATGCCAGAGGAATGCCCCCCCCAGCAGTGTCCTGGCTCAGAGACGGTCTGCCCCTCCTCAGCAGTACACGGCACCGGATCCAGGAGGACGGCAGGCTGCTGGAGGTGAGCGAGTCGCCTGGTGCTACCGAAGAGCATGGTGTCACACTTTGATTTGGCCCAAAATGACCCTTTTCTTTTCTATACAGTTTTATGTTTTTAGTCTTCAGCCATTGGCGATGACAGTTTACACAGGGAACACTGTGGTGGCCTGTTTAGTCTCCAGCACCTTTAGTAAATGTAAACAATCAGTAAATGTTTTCCAAACCACTCTTGGAAATATCAGGAAAGTCCCCAATCTCACAAATACAATTGCCAATCCTTAAACCCCCCACCAACTATACCCCCAACCCCCAAACACATACAGTCACTGATATTCAGTGCAAACTGACACCTGTGTCCTCCGCCAGCTTACATTTTGCACTTTGTCCTCCCAGAACTGAAGGTCTGGGTAGCGCTGCTCTAGAAACACCTTTATGTTGTGACTATATGTGGAGACGGAGGAACTCACGAGAACTGCTGTTTGCAGATTGTGGACGTGCAGGTGTCCGACATGGCAGGATATCTGTGTGTGGCGGAAAATAAGGTTGGAGCTGTGCAGAAGCTCTACAGTCTGGCGGTTCATGGTAAAACTTAATTTTTCAGCATTTTGGGTACTTTCAACAGTTCTATTTCAGGAGCATGTGAGATAAACATCTCAGCTGAGTTAGTTCTGTCTCTGCCCCTCAGTTCCGCCGAGGATTGTGGGTGTGCATGAAGAGGAGGTGAGCGTTGTAGAAGGTCACATGGTTTCTCTTCTGTGTGATGTACAAGCCTATCCATCGGCTGAAATCACCTGGACCAGGGATGGACAGGTGCTGCAGTTCAGCAGAGAAGTTCATGTCCTGTCAGGTAAGAGTTGAAAGGAAGGTGAGATCAGAAATGCGAGAGAAATGCAATGCTGTAACTTACCTTCCGAATCTGAAGGTGGTCAGGTGCTGCAGCTGCCCAGGGCTGAGCAGCAGGACGCCGGGCAGTATGTCTGCACAGCAACCAACTCCGCTGGACTGGACCAGAAGAGCATCCTTCTAAAGGTTTATGGTGAGTGAAGCCCTGCACTCCTTCTGTCTGTTGATTTTTCCATTATTTTGCCTCTTGAGTAAAAAATCCAAGAAAATCTTGGTAAAAAACAGATTAAAAATAGTTAATAATAGTTGAGGGTGTGGTTGTGGTCTGCTGATAGTTGGCCTCACATGCTGTCTGCTCTAGTCCCTCCCACACTGCTCCCTGACTCAGGGTCAGAGGTGATGACCCCTCAGCTGGGATCAGCAGTTACTCTGCGCTGTGAGGTCCAGGGGGTCCCTGAGCCTGAAGTTACATGGTACCATAATGGGCGGCAGCTGAACACTGAGAGCAGCCCGCAGGTCAACCAGCAGCAACTGAAGATAATGCAAGTTCAGGTGATCCTGCTCTCCAATCAGCTTCAAGCAGACATTAATCTGAGGGGAGCCCCACCCATTTTTCAAAATGTATAATATGTGTGGTGTTTCTCAAGGGCCTTGTCTTATTGGTCCGTAGGTTTCCGATAGTGGTATTTATACCTGCAGAGTGTCCAATCCTGCTGGGCAGCTGGAGCGCACCTTCAGACTGACTGTTCATGGTGAGAATGTTTCTACTGCAACTTTTCACCAAATCAGTGACAGCCAGGGAGCAACACTTCCCTTCATGTGCTCAAGTGTTACCATGGTAACACGGTCAGAACCTGTTGTTGAAGAGTGTAAGTTTGTTTTGTATGTGGTTCCACAGTTCCTCCGGTAATGCAAGGACCGCTCCACGAGACTCTCTCACACACTCTGGGCTCAAGGGTCCGGTTAGTGTGTGATACCACTGGGGTTCCAGCACCCACAGTCAGCTGGCTGAAGGACGGGTCAACTATTGGTGAGTGAAAGTTCCACTGCATAGATGGGTGTGAAAGAGCTGGTGAGTGTGTTGCACATTTGTGTTGTACCTGTGTTCGTGTGTGTTTTGTGTGTGTGTGTGTATTTGTAGGCAGCAGTGCCCGTGGGAATTTGCTAGAGTTGGGTCCCCTGAAACCTTCTCATGCTGGAACTTATACCTGTGTGGCTCAAAACAGTGAAGGACAAACCCAGAAAGATTTCCTGCTGACCGTTCAGGGTACACACAGCTGATTCCTTCCCCTTGTGAACAACTGCAGCTATTCATTGAAGTAAAATAATTACAATCTGTGAAAATGGCCACATGGCTCATGTGAACATTACTGAGCAATAAAAAGTGTTATAATAAAGCATGTGTTTTTTCTCTTCTCTTTTTGCTCTCATTTGCTCTCATTTCTACTGTCACCTCAGTGCCACCCACCATTGTGGACTCGGGACGTCCTGCAGAGGTCAGTGGGTTTTTAGGGGAAAGTTTGAGTTTACAGTGTGAGGCAGAGGGAAGCCCCGCCCCGCTCCTGCGCTGGACTAGGAACGGCGCAGAACTGGACTCCACCAACTCCGAACATATAGAGTCAGTCTCACAATTTATTCACAACTACACAACACAACTACACAGTAATGCAAATCAACAACACAAATATATCATTACACAACAAAAAATGTAACAACACAACTATACCACAACAGCAAACAACTACACAGCACAAATCAGTGTGTACTGACTGAGAGTGAGTGTGTGTTACAGTGCGGCATGTGATAAGATGAGGTGATGTATGGTGAGGTGGTGTGTGTGTACTGACTGAGTGAGTGTGTGTTACTGTGTGGCATGTGGTAAGGTGAGGTGGTGTGTGTGTATTGACTGAGTAAGTATGTGTAACAGTGTGTCTCCAGATGGCGGCACTTTGACGTTCCGGACGCTGCGACTGGAGGATTCTGGGCTGTGGTGGTGTTTAGCTGTCAGTCCTGTCGGGAGCGACAGCAGGACCTTCAGCCTCTCAGTCCTCAGTGAGACGGAGCTTCTAACAGCATCCCTCAACTTCTCTTATTCTTCATTTAAACTGTCGTAGTGTTACCGTCATATTATAGTGTGTACGTATTTGTGTGTGTGTGTGTGTGTGTGTGTTTTATAGTGCCCCCCTCTATATTGGGTGACAGTAGTGTCCAGGTTGAGCCAGTAGAGGGCAGTGTTGTCACTCTTGAATGTGAGGTCACTGGAACTCCGCCCCCGCAGGTCAGCTGGTTCAGAGACGGCCAACCCCTTCTGCTGACCTCACATACACACCTGCTGTCCGCACACACTGTTCTCAGGTCAGTCTCTCTCTTTGTCTGACACACACACACACACATATACACACACGTTTATAGACTTTGAAGGCCCACTCTGAGTTTAACCTATGGGTGTGTTTATATGTGTGTGTACATGTGTGTGTGTAACGTGTGTGGGTACATGTGTGTGTTTAAATACAGGATTTCTCCAGTATCTCTGGCTGATTCAGGGGTTTATAAGTGTTCGGCCCAGAGCAGAGCAGGTTCTGCGGAACGTACATTTCAACTACAGGTTCAAGGTACTGTAACCACAGACACTCACATAAATAAACACACACGCACGCATGCACACACACTGTGTTTTTGTGTTGAGTAATGGGTGACCTGTTGTCTAGCCCTCCCTGTGGTGGAGCGGACGGAGCCTCCTGAGCAGGTCCAGGTGGTTCTGGGCTCTCTGGTGACTCTGAGCTGTGAGGCCCATGGGGTCCCGCCCCCCTCCATCACCTGGCTGAAGGATGGCCGCTACCTCCTGTTCAACCACAACCGCCTGCCAGACGGACAGGAGACGAGTTTCCAGCTTACCAGCGTCAAACACTCCGACTCTGGACTCTACAGCTGCGTTGCCTCTAATCCAGCGGGCAGCAGCACCAAGACCTTCAATCTCACCGTGCTGGGTAATGTGTACGCGAGTGTGTGTGTACGTTTGTGCGTGTATGAGAGTGTGTTTGTATGTGCATGTGTGCGTATGTCTGTGAGAGTGTGTTTGTGTGTGTCTGTGTGTGCCTGTGAGTGTTTGTACGTGTTCATGTGTGAGTGTGTGTATGCGCATGTGTGTGTGCATGTGTGTGTGTACGTTTGAATGTGAGTGTGTGCATGTGTGTCAGTGTGTGTGCACGTGTGTAGACGTGTGTGTGTGATTTTGTGTTTTTGTGCTTGTGTGCCAGTGTATGTGTGTATGTGTTTGTGAGTGTGAGTGTGTGTGTGTGCATGTGTGTGTGTGTGTCAGAGCAGGAAACAATATAAAACTCCAGAAGCAGGTCTGGGAGAGGTGAGATAAACTGAGGCAGAGTGAGGTGGGGTACCTCAGGTTTGATGGGGAGATTATTAATGAAGATTCTTGATGAAGATTATTATTGAAAGCTATTGTTGAAGGTAATTAATGGAGTTTCTTTTTGAAGGTTTTCATTGATTTTTATTTTTGAAGGTTTTCGTTGAGGATATTTTTGAAGGTCATTAATGAAGGCTGTTATTGAAGGTCACTGTTGATGGTTATTATTGAAGGTTATTGTTGAAGGATAATCATGAAACTTATCGTTGAAGGTTATTAATAAAAGTTATTAATAATAATGTTTTCTCCAGAGCCTCCTAAGCTGGTTGGCCCATTGACAGAGCAGAGGCTGGTGGCAGTGGATGGTGTTCTGGAGTTGGAATGCTCTGCTCAAGGTGTCCCCCCACCCACTCTGAGCTGGCTGAAGGACGGACGGCCCCTGAAGGACAGTCCAGCTGTAGTGGAGCGGAATGGTCAACTCCTCAAAATCAGCAGTGTTCAGGTCCAAACATGCATAAACTGCTGGACATTTTAAAGAGTGGTGGTCAGTTTGGTCTGCAGAGTCCAGGACTGACGTGTTCCTGTTTCTGCAGGTGGAGGACGGCGGTTTGTACACCTGTCTGGCCAGTAATCTGGCGGGGGAGGATGGGCGAAACCACTGGGTTCGAGTCCAGCGTAAGTGCTTCTATGTGTTCAGTTTCCACCGCCGTTTGTTACGACTTTAGGTCTCTGACTCCTCCTCTTGTGTCTCCTCAGTTCCGCCCACCCTGCTTGGCTCCAGTGAGGTCAGGACAGTGTCGGTGCCAGTCAGAGGTCAGGTGACCCTGCAGTGTCAGATGGACGTTGACTCGTCGGCAGAGATCCAGTGGTACAAAGATGACGTCAAACTGCAGGTACGGCCCGACAAACCAGTTCCTGTTGCCTCACTCAGCATTTCTGTCTTTTTCTCGCTCACTCTTTACTCCCTCATATCTCCAGTTTGGGAGTCGCGTTCGGAGCGTTGCAGGTGGGCAGTTCCTGGAGATCGAGGACGTCCGTGTGCAGGACAGTGGACGGTACAGCTGTGTGGTGTCCAACATCGCGGGCAGCACCAGCCTGGACTTCACAGTGGAGATTCTCTGTGAGTGCAAACAGAACAAGCAACGGCAAAACATAACACATTTTCTGTTTCTATCGCTCTCTCTGTGTTCTCTCTCTCTCTCTCTTTCTCTATGCTCTCTATCTCTTTCTATGTTCTCTATCTGTGTTCTCTCTCTATCTGTTTTCTCTGCTCGCTCTCTTTATATTCTCTATCTCTGTTCACTCTCTGTTCTCTCTCTGTTCTCTCTCTCTGTTCTCTCTATCTCTGTTCTCTCTCTCTGTTCTATGTGTCCCTCTGTTATCTCTCTCTCTGGCTTCTCTCTGTTTTCTCTCAGTCTTAGTTCTCTGTCTCTCTCTGCTCTCTTTCTGTCTTACTGTTCTTTATCTCTCTGTTATCTCTCTGTTCTATGTGCCCATCTCTCTGTTCTTTTTCTCTGTTTTCTCTCTATCTTTCTCTTTCTCTCTCTCTCTCTCTCTCTCTCTTCTATTTGTATCTCTTTCTTTCTTTCTGTTCTCTCTCTGTGCCTCTTTCTGTCTCCCTTTCTCTCTCTCTCTCTCTTTGGAGAGTGTTTTCATTGCCTAGTGGGTTTAAATCATTGAACCCAGTGTGTGTCCTGCAGTGCCACCGGTGATCCGAGAGGGCAGTGCACTGGTCACAGCACATGTTGGTCAGAATGTGGTTCTACCCTGTGAGGTAGAAGGAGAACCATCCCCTGCGGTTCTGTGGAGGAAAGATGGGGGTCCAGTTTCTCTCAGCAGTGGCAGGTCAGTCCATAACATAAAGGGATCTGCTTGGAAACAAAACCCTCCCAGTGGACAAAATCTGTTTAAAATCATCAGTCCGGAAGGGACGTATTGGGGGGACGTGTTGTGGGACGTGCTTTGGGACACGTATTGGGGGAACGCGTTGTTGGAATGTGTTGAGCAGACTGATGAACCTTCTCTATTTTCCTGCAGGTTCTCTCTGCTGCCTGAGGGGTCTCTGCAGGTCGAGTCAGTGCAGCTGGGAGATGCTGGTCGTTTTTACTGCAGCATCTCAAACCCAGCAGGTTCAGCCCAACACAGCACAGAACTCAGAGTCTACGGTACAATACATACACACACATACACACACACACACATTCACACAGCTGACTGCCTTTCCTTCAGCTGATTCAGACCCGAAGTGAGTTCCAGTGTTCTGTGTATTTGTAAGGAGACCTGCTGGTCCTGTTCTGTTTAACAGATTTTCACTTTGTGTCCCTGAACTGTTTTACTTAGTGTCTTTTTGGTTCTGTTCAGGCTGTGACTGTAAAACCCTGTGCTGAGTGATTTTTTGTTCTGACTGTTTTTTTGCTCGACTCCTACAGTTGGACCCTCGATCAGCCCCGGACCCTTTAACGTCACCCTGACAGCTGGTTTAAGAGCAGTTTTAAGCTGCGAGAGCACAGGTGTACCTGCCCCTCAAGTGAAGTGGAAAAGAAACGGAGCAGCACTTAACACACAGTCTGGAGCATACAGGTAAACCACAACACAATCCAACACACACAAATACAACACACAAACACATACATCATAGCACGCAGACACACACACACACACACAACACAATTAACACACACAACACAACTCACATACACAAACACAACACACACACAAACACAAAACACAGACACACAACACACACACATACATCACAACATGCAGACACACACACACACACAACACACACACACAAACACACATACATCACAGCACGCAGACACACACACAGCACAACTAACACACACAAACACAGACACAAACACACAAACACAAAACACACACACAAACACAAAACACACACACACAACACACACATACATCACAGCACGCAGACACACACACACAACACAACACACACAAACACAAAACAGACACACAACACGCACACACATCACAACATGCAGACACACACACACAACACAACTCACACACACAAACACAAAACACAGACACACAACCCACACACACACATAAATACATCACAACATGCACACACACACACATACACAAAACACAGCCACAAAACACACACACATACATTACAACACGCAAACACACACACACAACACATACACACACACATAACACACAACACACAACATAAACACAAAACAGACACACAACACGCACACACATCACAACACGCAGACACACACACACACAACACACACACACACATACATCACAGCACGAAGACACACACACACACAAACACAAAACACAGACACGCAACACGCACACACATTAAAACATGCAGACACATACACACACAACACACACACATACATCACAACATGTAGACACACACACACCCACATTACAGCACACAGACACACACACACAACACATGAACACACAATACAAACACAAAACACAGACACACAACACACACATCACAACACGCAGACACACACACACACACACACACAACACACTCACACACACATACAACACGCAGACACACACACACAACTCACAAACAAACACAACGCACACACACATACATCACTACACACACACACACACACACACACACACAATACATACAAACACATGCACAACACACAACACACAACACATAAACACAATACACAGGCACATAGCACACACATACATCACAACACACAGAAACACACACAACACTCAACACACACACAAACACAACACAGTCTGGAGCATACAGGTAAACCACAATACACACACACAAACACACCTACACATACATACACATTCACATATACAAACATTCACTCACGCATATTCACACACACACACACATACACACACAAATGGACACTCTGGCAGATGTGTTATTGTATGAATATGTATTGTGACATGTGCGACATGTTTCATGGATTTCAGCTTTTGTTTTTTATGAAGGTTAATGTCTTCAGGATCTCTAGTAATCATTTCTCCATCTGATGAAGATGGGGGTTATTTTGAGTGTATAGTGACCAATGAGGTTGGAGAGGAGCGAAGGATCATAGAGGTGATTCTGCAAGGTAAGTTCAGCTGGAAGGTTAAACCATAGATTGTGTTAGTAAACACAGCTAAACCCAACACACTGTCTAATTAGCGTGTTAATGACAAGTCGGTGTGGTCAAAATCACATTAAAAAAACAATTTCATTTCTTAGTTTCCTTAACGTGAGAAGCTGAACAGGAGTATTGGGGATGTGACTGGTGTCCAATGTACGAAACAGCCATGTCATTTAGAGACCATGACATGACCTGTAAGGCCTGGTACAGAATCAGAGGTGGAGTGTGCGTTACATGACCAGATTATTCTGATTTTACTCTCAAGGAAGGATTTTTTTTATCAGTTCATTGCTGTGCGAGTATTTTGCTCATCCCACACTAAAATTCAACAATACAATACTTTGTATGGTGAATTGTTCTTGTATTTGCTCTGGTTACGCCAGAGCATCAGTTTCAGGCCGGTGGTGATTCAAACATCGACCACCTGGCATCACTTTGATGTAAATGTTTCTATTTTATAAAATAAAGACATTAATGTTCTAACTATCCCCTCGTCAGTGAGATGACATTCACCATGATGCTGGTGGGACTCGTTTGATGACAGTTTGTTGTACAGCATGAGCTGTGGTTGCTATGATTACATTGTAGTGATAAACGAATAAGAGAGAAGATAGATACTCAATAAAGATGGTGTGTACCCAGAACAACAGCTCTGCAGGGTCATTTGCCGGTGTTGTTTTGATGCATCAGGTGGTCAAGCTGTGTAAAGCATAAACATGCAAATGTGTGTGTTTCTTGGTTGTGTGTGTTGTGCCCTTGAGTGTCCTGCACGCCCCTCGCTCTGTCTGTCAGTTGGTGCATCAGCTGTTTGTATGCAGCCCAAGTTTAGTGTGATTTAGTTACTGATGGACTGCCTGATGTATAAAAATGTGAATACAACTGTGAGTGTAAAGATGATGGCGTATCAGCTGTAATCCTGAATCTCCATTAACCAGTGGTTAGAAATGTTAGAATGTTCAGTGTTGAATGTTCCAGACCATACCATTGTGAAGATACACTTTAATGGAAAGTAGTCAAGTGATGCAGCCATGTGATGCTATGCACTGAAGCGTTAAGAGATTAAACTGCAGACTGAGTGTTACAAACTCCTGATCAAAATTCAGGCAGGGATTATTACAGACTCTGAAGTCTGACTGAGGCTTCACTGCAGACTCCTCACACACACGCAGCTCTGTAAAAGTGGTATCCTTTCTGTTCCTTTCTCTTCTGCAGTAGAGACAGGCACTAATATATCTGATGGTGTATAAAATGAGCTTGGACATGTTATTATTCTAAATCCATTCGCATTAAAGCTTTATTTCTCCCAAAGTTCCACCTTCCATCGCAGACGATATCACCACTGTCACGGCTGTTAAGATGTCCCCTGTGATGTTGCCCTGTCATGCAATGGGCAACCCAGAGCCTGCCATCAGCTGGACTAAGAATGGGGCACAACTGGCCAATCGAGGGGGCAGCTACAGGATTCTGCCCACAGGTAGAGAAAAACCTCCTGCCTGTTGATAGTGTGCTGCGTTTTTTCATTCTGCACTCTCCTTCTCTGCTGCTGGTAAAACTGTGTTTGTAATGTAGGTGTGCTAGAAATTCTGTCCACCACCCCCAGCCATGCTGGCACTTACACCTGCACTGTCCGCAACTCAGTGGGAGTCGCCCACAAGCACATCACCCTCTCTGTGCACGGTAAGGCATCTGCACCACTGGGATGTCTGCAAATGAAACGTCATTCCACTTCAACCCTGTTTTCTTCATGACAGTTTCTGTTTTTCCTCAGAACCTCCTGAGATCAGGCCCATGGCTAATGAGGTCCAGGTGGTGCTGCATCAGGGAGTCATTCTGCCCTGTGAAGTCCATGGCTTCCCCCGGCCCTCTGTCACCTGGCAAAGAGAGGGCATTCCTGTAGCAACAGGTACGAGCACATTCTTGCTCTTTAAACACACTGTTTGTACCATTCTCCCCATCCCTTCCAGTTTCTTGGGTTTTGTCTTTTTATTTTGTCTTCTTAATTTTTTGTATTCCATGTGAGTATGAGTCATTTTGGTCTTAGCCCTGCCTTAGCCCCGCCTTAGCCCCTTGTTATCCTGTTCACCTGTGTCATGTCCCTGTCTCCGCTCCTGGCTGTTAATTCATAGTTTCTGTTATTGCTTGTTGCTCTGTTTTACTTCTGTTTTTGTTCATCTTGTTTATAGTCACTCGTAATAAGGTCTTGCCCTCTTGTTTGTTCTCTGTTTATTTACCCTGTGAAACTAAAGTAAACAACACGTTGCAATTTTCTTCCTGGTGTCTAGTGGTGAAATGGTCAAAATCTGCAGCTCCTGTTTATTTTTCAGGGAACAGACTAGCAGTGCTGTCAAATGGTGCTCTGAAGTTCCTTCGGGTCACTCTGGGGGATAGTGGCTCTTACCAGTGCCTGGCACAGAACACAGCGGGTACTGCTATTGGCAGGACACGTCTCATCCTCCAAGGTGCTTTTGTTTTTAACAGTACAGTGTTTTAAACAGTGGCTGTAATGAGGTTAGAGCATAGTTCCAGAGTGTAAAATACTTAACTAATTCTGACTTCAGAACTCATTACAAATCTCATTACAAAGGTCAGAATTCTTTCTTTTTAAATCTTGCCAGAATTCTTGTCCATTTTGGTCTTTGGTCACATGGCTGTGAAATGGAACTGCACGAGTAAGAAAGGGTGAAAAAATAATTACCATTTGGAATTATGTGACAGTGCCTCCGGTGCTGTCGGTGCCACGGCAGGATTACACAGCAGTACTTGGCCAGTCGGTCAGTCTGGAGTGTGCCGCAGACGGGCAGCCCAAGCCAGAAGTGATGTGGCTCAAGGAGCGCCGAACTGTGGTGCAAGGAACCCATCTGCAGCTCTTCTCAAACGGAACCTTACACATCCCAGCCACACAGCGCAGCGACGCTGGCCTCTATTCCTGCTCGGCCAGGAACGCAGCAGGCAGAGCCAGCCAAGACATCCGGCTGTTCATACAGAGTGAGCTCCTCTCAGTTTCCTCTCTGTGTCTCAGCCAGTGATTCTAAAAGAGAACACTTGTCCATCAAGGCTCTGATTTGGATGTTTTGGTTTAGTTGTAACGTTGAGCGGTGGTGGTGGCCTAGTGGGTAGGATACTTGCCTCTACTTGAGGATTGGTCAGTAGCATTATGTCATCATTCCACTCCATTTTGCTGTGATAACTGCTGATGTTTTTCTCTTTTATTTAAGTTCCTCCCATGATTCCTGGAAGTCAGTCTGAGGTGTCAGTTATCCAGGGTTTCCAAGCACTGCTGCCGTGTGCTGCCCAGGGTCTGCCAGAGCCAAGGGTGCACTGGGAGAAACTTGGCACAGCCGTGCCCAACCTGCCCGGCAAATTCACTGTGCTTAGGTCTGGAGAGCTGATCATCGAAAGGGCAGAGGTCAGTGCACAAATAGCGAGCATTTTTCCTGAACAAACGTACTAAAATTAGGAGCCTCTCTGATTCTGAACTGCTCTTTTGTTTTAGCCTGGAGATGCAGGTGTGTTCACATGTATAGCCACCAATGCTGCAGGCTCTGCTCACCACAGTGTCCACCTGGCAGTCAACATGAGACCGGCCTTCAAGGAGTTACCGGGTGACGTGACCCTGAATGTGGGTCAGAGTCTCACCCTGTCCTGCCATGCTCAGGGAACCCCTCCTCCCGCTGTAACGTGGACAGTCAACAGCCACCTCTACACAGGTAGAGACTCGTTTTAGCATGATCAACAGTTCTCAGACTTTTTTAGTCTAAGGTCCCCTTCATTGTCAGTGACTGGATATCCATGAGTTGTGTTGTTTGGCTCATATATACATGTTTAGCATCACCCTAACTTTTAAACAAGTACCAATGTGTCAAACATGGGCAGCAGATTTAAAAGACTAACCACAGTAAAGGTACTGCTGGTACTTGTAGTGTGCCCAACCCTCACGACTCCCATAAACATATATATATATATATATATATATATATTGTAAATCTGATTCATGCTCATCTCCTGTGTGGAACACTGTTACGATGTCTCATTTATTTTCATCATAATTAATGACACACTTGAAGTG
This sequence comes from Hydrocynus forskahlii, assembly GCA_037974365.1. Lineage (NCBI taxonomy): Eukaryota > Metazoa > Chordata > Actinopteri > Characiformes > Alestidae > Hydrocynus > Hydrocynus forskahlii. The sequence goes on along the minus strand of JBBPCX010082733.1, from coordinate 13,385 downwards.
AGAGTTTAACTGTCCTGTTTGTGGAAGGTGCCACTGTGGACGAGTCTGGCAGGAGCTCTCTGCTGATTGAGAATGTAACAGCAAGTGATGCTGGAACTTATGTGTGCACTGCGGAGAATGCCGTTGGCACTGTTAAAGCTCTGTCATTTGTCCGTGTCACAGGTAGGGTTTTCGTGTAACTGTAACTAATATTTTATCAATAAAGCATACTTTTGACAATGTTAAAATACATGGAAATACACGCTCAAATGGAATGCTTAACCTTTCTCAGAGCCTCCTGTACTGAAGGGTGAGGCCCACGTGTCCCAAACGGTGTCCAGTGGTGGTCTGGCCATGTTGGACTGTCCTGTTAGAGGAAACCCTGCTCCGGTGCTGCGATGGCACAAAGATGAACAGCCAGTGCTGGACTCTGAGCGGCTCCACCCCCTTCGCAATGGCTCTCTGGCCATATACAGCGCCATGGTAACAATGCCAGTGATGTGAAATTCTCTTCCGGCCTGATATCTGATCACTAAGCTTCTTTGTGTTGAAGTTGTGAGACATTTCATTTTCATTTTGTGTTTGTGTGTGTGTGTGTATGTGTGTATGTGTGTGTGTGTGTCAGAGTGAGGACTCGGGAGAGTATTACTGTTTGGCTGAAAGTGAGGCCGGGGTTGCAGAAAGGATCATCTCCCTGAAAGTTCAAGGTCAGAGCGTGTTTTTTGTTTTCTGTCAATGTTGTTACATTACAGTCAAAATAGTTATTTTATAGTTTCTCTTCCTCTTCATCTTCATCCTCTTCTTCTCCTTCTTTTTTTGCTTTCTCCCTCCTTCTTATTCATCTTCTTCTTCTTAAACGATTTCTTTCTTCTTCTTCTTCTTCTTCTTCCTCTTCCCCTTCGTTTTCTTCTTCTACGTTCTTCTACTTCTTCTCCATCTTCTTCTTCTTCTTCATTTTCTTCTTCATCTTCTTCTTCTCCTTTTATGCTCTTCTAATTTCTTCTGCTTCTTCTTTTTTCCTCATCTCTTCCCTCTTCTTCTCACTCGAATAATAACTTACTACTGAACCTGTTCGACATTCCAGTTCCAGGAGGATTCTCAGGCTGGGGAGAGTGGGGGCCCTGCACCGCCACCTGTGGGTGGGGCACCCAGGAGAGAATTAGGTTATGCAACAACCCAGTACCAGCTAACGAAGGTCCACCATGTGAGGGCCCAGACACAGATGTTAGGAAATGCCAGGCATCATTATGTCCAGGTTATTTTTTATTCTTTTATATTAACAATCCAAGAAAAGCATGAATGAATAGAAGTGTCTTGTTGCAGACTCATCTCTCTCTCTCTCTCTCTCTCTCTCTATCTCTCTCTCTCTCTCTCTCTCTCTGTGATTTAGGAGAGACCCCTCGGAGGGCTCGAGGCAGTCTGATTGGAATAGTGAATGACCGGGAGTTTGGGGTGGCTTTCCTCGAAGCCAACATCACAGAGAACCCAAAGCAGGGAACCAGCACTCTGGAGGCCCAGGTGGACAACATCCCCCCCAGTGTGGGTAAGATTAAATAGAATGAAACTTTTCAAACAAACTGACGGAGTGTGGCCTGTAACAACCACACGCACACAATCAGCCCAACACTGATGATCCAGTAACAGTGGGGGGTATATGAGTCTGTTAGGCAATGAATGAACAGTCAGTTCTTGAAGTTAGTGTTGGAAGCGGAAACGGAGGATCTGAAACACTGATGGACAGAAACGGCGAGTTTATTTATTAATCTTACTTCATACACAAAGACAGCTGGAGTGCTTCACATAGATTGAAGTTGAAGAAAATAATAAAAATAGAATCTAAAAGATAGAAAGTACTGCCTCCACTCGCAGCAAAATCAGGGCATGAGATATCTGGAGAGCAGAACATAAAACAAAAGGAGGAAAAATTGAACTGTTTCCTGAATTAAACGTGTTATAAATCTGCGGCATATGTTTGTCATTTGAAGAACATGTGCCTCTTTTAAGGGTAAATAAAATTGCATGCTGTTTATAGATGCTTTCAGCAACATAATCAGCAATCGGAAACTCTCACCAGACAGCCTGCTGAGATAAATATATCATATACAGTCAATGAGCGTATCTGTCAGTCAGTGGTTCAGCTCCTCTGTGACTGGGATCTCTCTCTCTCTCGTTTGTGTAGCTTGTGGGTTCTCGTTACAGTGGAAGCTCATGAGGAGAACTCCACTTTGCTGCTGTTTTTGTTAGTTTGCTGCTGGCTGATTCCCCCACAGGTCTCCCAGCACTGTCCTGTTCAGTCTGCCAGAGGTGAACCAGAAGGTTACAATCACTGATTCTGTCAGAGTGACGACACACAGCGCACTGAAAGGCCTCAGTCTCTCCCACTGATGAATCTACCAGTGTTAATCACAGTGTCATTTATTTATATGTTAAATCTGCTTGTTGTCAGAATGAGATGTTCAAGCAAATGTACAGACTTTAACAAAGATCTACCGTTCTGTGTTCCAGGTCCTCTGCTGCGTGTGCTCATATCTGTGTTTGCTCCAATGTACTGGAGCACTGCATTTCAGACAGAAAAAGCACAAAATGGCTTCTCTGTCAGTCAAGGGCACTTCAGACAAGAGTCTCAGCTGGAGTTTGAAACAGGCATGAGTTTATTTACTCAAACTTAAATAAAACAGTAAAGGACTCAGTACATTTAATTGCTGGTAGTGTAATCAGATTATTCCCCATTTTGTGTGTGTGTGTATGTCTGTGTTTGTGTGTTGCAGGAGAAATTATAAAGTTGACCCATGTGGCCAGAGGTGTGGACGCTGAGGGAGTCCTGCTGGTGGACATGGTCATTAATGGTTTTATTCCTCCATCGCTCTCATCCTCTTTGCTCCAACTTCAGGTTTGACTTTAGGTCTCATTCTGTTCTGCTTGCTGTTAATATTGCTGTTCTCTGGACCTGAAGGATGGTGTGTTGTGTCCCTGTAGGACTTTGATGAGTCATACGTTCAAACCGGGTCTGGACAGCTGTATGCCTGGTCCTCCCAGAACCACCTGCAGGACAGCCGTCCGGTTACCCTGCGCTGTAATCACACACTGCTTTACGAAGGCCCTGCGGTGCGCCAGGGGCCACTGCTGCAGCTACTCAGGCTGACTGGCATCAGCGGGACCTACAACCTCTTAACCCTCAGCCTCCACTTCCAGATGTCGGCTTCACTAATTGTCCCAGGTCTGGGTGAGGGAACCCACGAGGAAGCTCAATATTCTTCAGTGTTGCTTTTGGTTGTAACATGTAAAAGCTTCTGTTTAATTTGGAGATGTTTTATAATTGCACACCATAATGTCTGACTGTTCTGTGTAGAGGGGGATGGAGAGGCATGCCCTAAAGGGTTTGTCTTGGATGCAGCTTCATACTGCGCCGGTAAGTACTAGAATGTCTAAAAATGCTACTGAGATGTTCTCCTTACAGTGTCAGTGGACAAGGTAGGTTCTGGACCGTGTTGGGCCCACACTGCTCTTTCAAAACATTATTACAAGAAAACATTAGAAATACTGAAAACAAATGTTACTGGCTGGTTTTGACGTGAAGTGAAACAATATACACTGTAAGTGCAGTTTAATGAATGTGAACATTTATGTATGAGTTTCATCAAAATAACTCCCATTGCCTGTATCACAGCAGCACAGGTTCACATCCTTTCCAGCAATATTTGGAAATAACTTGTGTCCAAACCCTTCCAGCACCCTTTTAAGCCTGTAAACAGTTCTGTCTCATTTGCTGGACTCTCATTTAGAACTGTAGCTCAATGGGAGAAAGATCTGGAGACTGGGGAGGCCAATACATCATTCGGTACAAACATTCTGCTTTTCTTCGGGCCACATACATTTTTTGCACATTTTTAAAGAACACTTAGGATCACTATGCTGTTGAAGATTACAATTTTCCCCAATGATACATAAACCAGTAGGAATTGTGTGATACTTTTCTTTTTTCATGATAAACTCAAAGTGAATGTCAGTCACAAAAGACAGACCTGACAGTTTAAGCCGTTGTGGGTTAACAATGTGTTACTTTGTCAGTAATTCTAATGTTTTCATACTGGGTACACATGCCTGGCCTGTAGTGTTTATGTGTGTATAGTTATATTTAAATGTTAATACAGTAGAATAAAGAGCACTGAGCACTGCAGTGCTGAATGCTCAGGGAGAGCCTGTGGATTTGTGTCTTCTCCATGTCCAGAGCAGTAAAAACATCACGGTTGGTTTTTGTATCTGAGGCTTGTGTGTCTGGTGTTGCTTGTGTTGCGATGATGTATTAAATGAACTCAATGGTCTGCTGTTTGCTGATGTGGCAGATGAGGATGAATGTGCCGCAGACTCTGGCTGCTCTCACTCCTGCACCAACATCATGGGCGGCTTCACCTGCAACTGCCCCTCCGGCTTCAGCATCTCTACCCACTCCAATACCTGCCAAGGTCTGTTGACATGCTGGACCAAACAATCAACCCCACCCTAAACCCTAGCCCTAACACCCAACACTAACTCTAAACTTGACTTAACATTTAGAACATGGTTTGAAGAACACAGAAGAGTACAGTTATAAGAAAACATTTAGAGGAAGACATGTTTGGTTCCTGATCTTCTCAGAGCTCCATGGATTAGTTCGGTTTCATCAGCAGCTCCTGATTTAATTTACAGGACTCTTTACAGTAGGAGAACTGGAAACACACACACACACACACACACACACACACACACACACTCAGAATGTACTGTTTATAGCAGTGTTAATAAATATACATGCAGATTCTTGACTGTTTTTTAATTATTGATAAAAAAAAAACGTTTGTTTTTCAGACATAGACGAGTGTGTGGATGGGTCACACATGTGCCACTTGGACCAGCAATGTGTGAACACAGTAGGACGGTACCGCTGCCAGGCGCGCTGTGGCCCTGGATTCAAGCCCAGTCCAGCGGGAAGCAGCTGTGAAGGTGACTGAGACCTTTAACATTAAATGTCCTGCAGAACGATTGGTGTGACCAGGAGTTTAATTATACTTCTTTTTCTTCTTATTATTAATAATAATAATTCATTATTATTATTAGATGTGGATGAGTGCCAGGAGTCTTCGGTGTCTCCATGCCAGCATCAGTGCTTCAACACACTCGGCTCTTTCCGCTGCTCCTGTCACCATGGTTACCAGCTTGTGGGACAGCGCTGCTTAGGTCAGTGTCTCTGTGATCCTAAGGGTCATCAAAGGAACTGTAAAGAGCAAAGTAATGCAGTCTGTGTGTCTCTGACACACACTGGTGTAACAGATACAAGTTTACTTTATGAGAAGAATTCAAGCAACTGGAGTTTCATGTGTGAGTGAAAACAGTGAAACATTTGTTTCACCATCTGTCTCAACCAGATGAAACACTCGGCCAGGTTTGGTTTTTCTGATCATTTGAATGAAGGATCAAAATGAAAAGTTGCACAGAATGTTTTCGATCAGCCTTCCTTGCTCAAGGTGTGTGTGTGTGTGTGTGTGTGTTTGTGTGTGTGTGTCTGTGTTCAGACATTAATGAGTGTCTCCAGAGTGTGTGCCCGGCGCAGCAGCAGTGCAGGAACACAGAGGGGGGGTACCAGTGCATTGACAGCTGTCCGGCGGGAATGACCCAGGCAGAGGGCAGGGTGTGTGTGGGTAAGAGCTGCTCTGGTTGGTTGTGAGCATTTTATTAGTGCTCTGACCGGCAGTAAGAGGCTTCTCTGCGTGTTACAGACGTGGACGAGTGTCAGGACGGCAGCCACATGTGTCGCTACAGTCAGATCTGCCAGAACACACTCGGCGGGTACGCGTGTGTGTGTCCCAGGGGCTACCGCTCACAGGGTGTCGGTCGACCATGTGCGGGTGAGGTCCATCATCAAAGTACAGAAAAACTAATAAATATTAGAAATATTAGAGTATAGAATATAGAATATAGAAACATCAAACAAATACTTATGTGAATTATATTCTGTACTGATTTATATTTGTAAGATCCAAAGAAAAGCATTTTGTTTTTATTTTTTCAACTAAAGTAATTTATTGTGAAACTTTATTTGTGAGGTTCTGTCTCTATACTGTTCATTCTGGACACTCTAATCTTTCTTCATTCATTTACAGTTTCACATTAATTCTATATATTATTTGTTTTTAATTATTAGAATTATTGTTCAACAGTTCTTTGTCATTCTATCTACAGTACTTTTTGGGGGATTCTAAACTTTCAAGCAGTACATACTTATTAACACACCAAAGCTCAGAGATTCTGATGAGACGTCCTCTCTGCTTGTCAGATATTGATGAATGTGTCCAGACCCCCAGCCCCTGTGCCTATCAGTGCCGAAACGTCCCAGGCAGTTTTCGCTGCATTTGCCCGCTGGGCACTGTGCTGCTGGGTGATGGCCGTTCCTGCGCTGGTCTGGAGAGAGGCCATGTTTTCACCAACAGCACCAGGTTCCAGGCCAGGCTGCGGCCGCAGCTGGTGTCCACTCTGGGCCGACCGCTCCTGAACCCGTTTCAGGCCAAGCATCCGGCACCCACCCGCAGTCCCAGCCACAGCTGTCCTCTTGGCTTCAACAATAAGGATGGCGTCTGTGTGGGTGGGTCTGCATGAGAGTAGAACATTAGGGGCCTTCTAGGCCTTCTAGAGTAGAACATTACAGGCTTTCTAGGCCTTCTAGAGTAGAACATTAGGGGCCTTCTAGGCCTTCTAGAGTAGAACACTAGAGGCCTTCTAGGCCTTCTAGATTTTCTAAAATGTTTCAACTTCTGCTCCTCCTGCTCAGACATCAACGAGTGTGTGTTCAGAAAACCATGCCAGCATGAGTGTAGGAACACAGTGGGAAGTTTTCAGTGTTTGTGCCCTCCAGGATACCAGCTCTTACCCAATGGCCGAACCTGCCAAGGTGAGTCAAGTGACAAAAGTGTGTGTAATCAAAAGAATATCTTTAAATGTGATATAAACATTATTTAAACGTGATTATTTAAACATTATTTGCTCAGTTGCAAGTTAGTCTCTGACCCCATTCACACCTGCTCACGTCATGTGATCTGTATCTGGATTGTATCCTAGTTAGATTTTAGTCCATGTGTTTACACTTGGTACTTAGATGCATCTTTGATCAATCAGACTGAAGTCCCATCACTACGTGGCAAATATGCAAATCAGCTCATCTACAAATGTCAAGTTTAGAATAATAGAATAGAAAAGTCTGTTTTGAATCATGATCATCTTCATCGTTGCCATCATGAACCGCATGTGTTAAAACACAGTGTGTTGCAAAGGTGAAGTTTAACCAAACTGGAGCTTTATTTGAGCCAAATAACTTGTCCAAAGTGGAGATGGAACTAAGATCACACTCAGAGGAGAAACTCATGTCAGGAGAGGAACTGAAGGAGCAGCGATGCTGGATTAAACGGTGGTGGCCTGGAGTGGGGGCTCTCTTCCGTAAGCAGAACAGCAGAGGGCACTGTAACAGCACTGGGAGGGGTTTTGTGTGTTGAATGCATCTCAGAACCTCCTGAAGTGCTCTGAGTGATTCAGATTTAAATCTGGTTTAAATGCATCTCATTCACACCAGGATGTTTAATTTGGATCAGAACAATCCATATATAATCCTGATATTCAACATGGATGAAGTGATTAAGTGAAAACAGGGTCTTTGAGTGCTCATTGAAGAAACAACAAACGGTATGTTCACAACATATTAACATCACACATAAAAGATGAAAATGATTCTTGCAGATATCGATGAATGTACTGAACAAGGAGTGCAGTGTGGACCAAACCAAATGTGCTTTAACACCCGAGGGAGTTACCAGTGTTTGGACACACCTTGCCCTGCCAGCTACCAGAGAGGCGGCAGTCCAGGGTAAATCACATTTTATTCCCTATATTGACACTACATATGTAAATCATCATGAATAATGAATAGTAAATTAATGAGTAAACAGAACCATGAAGCCTGTTAAAGCCAATCACAGAAGATAAGGGCTTTAATATTGGGAAGGCTGTTGTTTTAGGAGGTACATACCGATTCATTGATTGGATCGGGAATATTATTTGGACCACCACACTGGAGATGTGCTATTATGTTACAACAGGAACAATGAATGTAATGAATAAAACTCTATAAGCATGTAATGAACTCCAACTGCCGGTGGTTAAGCTGAGGAATATTTTCATATGTACTTAATGTATGAGTATGAGTAAGATACACCTCGAGAAGACAGAATAAAGTATAACACAGACTACATATTATAAGACATTTGAAGGAGCATCTAATCATTTTAACATGTTACAGTTTTCAAGGCTCTTACGTTTTACGTTTTTCCATATATTTTAATTTTTGCTCGATTATTGTGTCTGATTTGTGATTGTGCTGATAGTTGATAATCTATGAATTTGATGTCTGACATTTTCTTCAATAGTTAGTCAATGAAGTACTGAGTCAAGCTGATTGACACTTTTGTTGTCCACAGGACTTGCTATAGACCCTGCTCTCAAAACTGTGCTGCTGGAGCCTCTCCCCTCATTCTCCAGTACAAGCTCCTGACTCTTCCCCTGGGAATCCCAGCCCAGCACAATGTGATCCGTCTGTCAGCATTTTCTGAGGATGGTGTCCTGCAGGAGCGCACGTCCTTCACCATCTTGGAACATGGAGGTGAGATCCAAGGCCGACCATTCGGAATTAGGGATGAGGCTGGAAGGGGCATCATCTTTACCACACGTTCTTTAGAACAATCTGGTCTGGTCAGGTTGCGGGTACAAGCGACCACGCTGTCTGAGCATGGTCACATTACCTACCAGAGTATATTCATCATTTACATCTCCATCTCCATATACCCCTACTGACCTGGGAGGCAGAAAGAAGACACTGTGGAACTGTGCTGAACTGTGGCTTCCTACACAAGAGCAATGGAAATACATTGGGAAACAGATTTGGTTCCTACATCAAAACTTGGAAAATCATTCTCAGCCAAGTTACCACAAGACATGGCTCTGAGTTCTGGATCACTCTCCTCATAAGTTTCCTGTTACTTGGTCTCCACTAACTTCTAAAGTAAGCAGAGTTCTGCAGTATTGACATATTTGATTGGGTGGGATACACTGCATTACTGACACACTGGTCCCTGACAATTGTTTACCTGGACTGCTTTATATCTTTCTTTTTTATAATGTATAATTTTATTTAGCAGTTTAGAGGCACTGACACTACTATTGTATCAAGTTATGCCAGAAATAAAACTGAGTTATTTTTATTTTTGTTCCTTGATGCTGTAAGGATTTGTTTTGAAAGGTATTTTTATCATCAAGAATGTGACTTTGGACAAGGGAGTATTTTGGACAGATTAAAGACTGAAAAAATGAATTCCTCTATTCATTAAGTGATTATGCACTTCAGTATTTTTTCAAAAAAAGATTATGGATGTATGTGAGGATCTTGTTCATTTTGGGAATTTTACAAAAGCAAATATTTGTAAAATCACAGGCTTTCTGGTACGTCCCGGCCTGATCATGCACCACAGGAAGACACGCTGTCTTGTTTAAAAATGACAGAATTTTTCTTCTAACCAGTTTTGGATGTATTGTGGGAAAATTTCAAATAACAAGTATCCAAAAACCTTATAATTACAGCATTGACACTAGTTCTTGTGGAGTTGATCAGACCCCCCCCCCCCAGAACAGGGTCATTACACAATGCATTCCGTAGGTCTTCAAAAGCCTTCCTGGCTTCCTCTGACCATTGCACTTGGACTGGAGAGTTCTTACGTGTCAAGTCTGTAAGGGCAGCTGTCCTATCAGAGAAGTTGGGCACAAACCTCCTGTACCACCCAACCATGCCCTAGAACGATCGTACGTGAGTCTTCACCCTCTCCCTCATTGACAAGACATATGTGAGAATGTTCTATGACTGTGGAACCTCTTCATCTCTCATCCAGGTTTCTCTTAATAGTGCCAGGGGTCCCCATACGTAATGGCCATACAGCAACTCAAAGGGTGAAAATCAAAATCAGAATCAGAAAACGTTATAAACGAAATTGCTTATGTAGTGACTGCCACAACACACAGAGACACAAAGACAGTAACAATATAATATAAAGTCTAAATAAAACCTAAATAAAAACCTGTACATACAGAATTGCTTGGTATAAATACTATATATAAGTAACAGCTGAGTGAAAAACTACCAACACGAATGGTAGTTTGGAGTAAGTTACTGCACTTATTAGAAAATCAGTAGTAATGCACATAGTCCTTCACACAATGATAGTTATTTAACCCGGTAAGAAAATAAACAACAAGAAGCAGCAGGCTATTGCACAGATTATTGTGTGGATGTGTGCCAGAGGGAGAAGTTGGTGGTGGTGGTAATGAAGGATTGTTGGTGGTGTTCAGTGGAGCACTTTAAGCTGGTGAGTCTGGCTAAAAGTACTTCTCAGTTCGTTCACCACACTGTGGAATGGGTGATCTACATTGTCCATGACGGTCTGTAGTCTAGACAATGTTCTCCTTTCAGCCACAGTTCCCACATTGTCCTGTTCCTCACCCACCACTGAGCCAGCTTTCCTGATCAGTTTTTGAAGTCTCTTCATGTCTGCCACTTTCATGCTACCACCCCAGCACACCACAGCAAAGATTGTGTTGCAGACTCTAAAAGATTGGAGTCTACATCGGAAGCACAGCCTACTTTGACCCCTCTTGTTTGTGGCCAGAGAGTTCTTAGACCAGTCCAGCTTATTGTCAATGTGTACACCCAGGTTTTTTTAGTCCAATGCAAGTCCACCACCAGTCCACAAAAAAAATAAAAAAATCCAGTCAAAGCTTGTGGGACTTCCCTGGTAGGCAAAGAGAAGATAGTGGAACCAGTTGTCCCAGTCTGAACCAGTCACTCACAAACTTGCGCAACACGATGGAAATGAGACGCTGGACTGCCGAATCAGAAGCCACGCTACAAGACGCACTCAATGACCTAGACTGGGACATGTTCCGGTCATGTGCAGCCAAAATCAATGAGTTTGTGGAGGTAGTGGTTAGCTTTGTAAGCATGCTTGATGACGACATAATTCCCACGGCAACAGTGAAGGCTTTCCCCAACCAGAAACCATGGGTTGACGGAAGCATGCGAAAGGCAGCGAATGCCTGCACAACCGCTTACAACAGTGGACTCAATATTGGCGATATGAACGCTTACATATCGCCAGGACCGGATGGCATCACTGGGTGCCTGTTGCGCTGCTGCGCCAACCAGCTGACTGGAGTCTTCACCACCATCTTCAATGAATCTTTAATGACCTGCTTCAAGAGATCCACCATTGTCCCAGTTCCAAAGAACAGCAAGCCCACGTGCCTGAATGATTACCAATCAGTTGCACTTATGTCAGTAGACTATGAAATATGGGCATAGTACCAACATTAAAACATCTGTTAGTATCCAGTGTTGTAAGGGATCGAGTATGCGTGAAAATTAGACCAAGGAGACGTTTTCTTGTAACGTTACGAGGTCATCACCCTGCGTCCCTTTTCCGCCTGGAAAGTAGTTAGCTGCTACAATTTAGCCAGTTTGAACTGTTTCCAGACAGCCACCCACGCGGACACTCCCCCGCTGGCCCACGAGATTTAAACATGCGAGGGGAGGGGCGGGCCGGGGGCCTGGCCGCCGTCAATCCAGGGCCCCCCGGACGCCGGGGCCCTAGGCGGTCGCCTACTTCGCCTATGCCTAAGGCCGGGCCTGTCTGTAATATACAAGGAGAGAGAAAGTACGGTCAAGTCGCCTTCAAAATGTGTGTCGGAGAGAGTCTGTGATGTCACCAATATGAAAGCCATAAGCTGACAAAAAAACACAAATGTGAAGAAAAAAATACGGAGCAAAACAGATTCATCAAAACTTCAAGACCCTAAAGCTCAGGTCAGTTATTAAAAAAACTGTCACTGTTTCTTGTGGTTTAATGAAATGTAATCAGCCTGTGAATGTGGCTATGTGCAAATTCAGCTTAATGAGGGAGTTATCTCCGTGACACCTAGCATTTTCTTGAAATTATTCTTTTTATAACTAGAATTTGGCACCTCTTTTCCTCCTACAGTTTGTGAATATTGGAATGGTTCCAATGCCAAAATGTCTATTAATATCCTATTCATCAATAAGGAAACAATTTGCATTAGTTTGAGCGTTTTGAAATGAGGCGTTTTCAGCCACTCTAAATGCGCCTTTATTGAGGTCTGTTTTAAGCCGAAGTTCTCAGAGAGACAAGATTGCAGGTTTGAATCCAACTGAGAGTTTTTTTAAAACACAAGCTTCTTTTTGTTAAAAAAGTAATTAATTTCATAATCAGCTTTTAAAAGTCCGTTTTCAGGCATGCATGGGTCAGTGAAATATGTATCGCTGTTGGGGTTTATAAAAAAGAATCAGTTTTGAACAGAAATTTTACTTTTATTCTATGAGTTGTTTGTCTCCACTATCATATATTACTAATTTATTGAAATATATTAGGAATATTTCTAATATTTATTAATCTAATATTTATTAATATTTCTAATATTTATTTATACTTATAGTAATAAAACATGTTTATAACATCTAATTTGACAATCTCACTGCTAGTTTTTCTCAGTGCTAGTAGCAGGAGCTTTAACACAGCAAGGTTAGCAATTGAACAGTAAATAAAAAAGCTATGATATTTATGATCATACTACTGCAGGGGCATGTAAACATTTCACATTTAAACTATTAAAATGCTTGTGTCTCACTAGCCTGAGGTGTCATTACTCCAATTGAGCTTTAACTTTATAAAGTGCCTGCAATCATACACATATTTGTAAGTGGCATGTATAACACATGCTGCCATTTAGAGGACATATTTTTCAAGGAAGGCCTCGCTTTTTCAGGAGGATGCCAAACTGTATTCTGCTTGTATTATGACAGCATGGCTCCACTGTATAAGACTCTGAATGCTTAACTGGTCTGCCTGTATTCTGTCACTGATTAAAACATTTGATGCACCCTGAAAGAAAAAATATGACAAAAGACAAGACATGGGACATTTCACTTTCAAAACTCCAGCAAGTAGTTTCCTTACTTCTCATTTATAGAATTTTGTCAAAAGAAGTGATGCAGCACGGTGGTAAACGTGCCCGTTCTAGCTTTTGTTGAAATATGTTGCTGACATTAACTTAAAAATGGGCATATATTTTCACCAAAAAAAAAAACTGTCAAGTGCAAGTTTTAGGGTGTTTTCACACATGCCTCATTTAGTTCGTTTTCCTAGTTGGTGCGGTTCGTTTGGGCAGGTGTGAATGTAACAATCGCACCCAAGTGCGCACCAAAAGCGGACCAAAAAAGCGTACCGAGACCTCCTTGAAGAGGTGGTCTCGGTACGCTTTCAAACGAA